>ML777053.1:649984-679180 GCA_009831015.1 Picea engelmannii | reverse complement strand
GTTGGGGGCGACGTCTCTACTTTTCAAATCTGGCTTCTAATCAGGCGATTATGGGTTCGGTCCCACCGGGCGTGCCACAAGCAGTATAAACTACGACTGCACACGTTTTCCTTCACCAGCAAATACTTCAAACCCAACGATGGCAGCCGCTTTCAAAGGAAACGGTGGCTCTATTCGTTACCCACACAATAACTCCATGGAAACAAAGGCAGCAACGACGGCTTCACTGCTTCAAATCATGGCTCCTCGCAACGTTTTTAACCTCAACTCAGCAGGAACAGATTTCCTCCAGCGCGCGAATTTCCTCCACAGCCACGATCTGCTCACAAAACAAAGCGATCCGCGCACAAAAAAAATTGTAGAAATGTTAAATTATACCAGGCTCACAGTCGCGCGCTGCACCAGGCTCACGGCTCACGGTCGCAGCTCCACGCTCAGGGATTTACACAGCCAACAGATACCTCACGATGCGGATAGCTCACGGCTCTCCCAACAAGTACGCCCTCACTTCAGGCTTCCTCCACAACGACGCGGCTTACATCTGAAATCCTCCACAGTCGCGGATTTACACAGTCGCACGAATTTCCTCCACATGAGCAGGCTCCACCTCGAGCTCTGATACCAAGTTAAAATCAGAGATCAATTAATCTCATAACAGTGAGGCCACAAGGGCACATCACCTGTGAGTCTACGCTCACATAACCTGTTGTTTTTTAATGTAAATCAAGTACACATATATATAGCACAAGGTGCTTACAACAACCTCCTACAAAGGTGGATCTTGAAACTAATCCAAACCTAAATATGAAAGATACACAATAACTTAGTTACACAGATCTTAACTAAGTATTCTAATTTCTCCATTATTCCAACAAAAATAAAGGAGAAAAACAAGGAAATACCTAGTGAAGCCGAAGGTAATCGGTATTGCAAAATTCCCTTCTCTTATAAAAATTGTTAAACTTGGAATTCAAAAAACCACCCTATTTAGACACTATATTCATGTTAGACACTATATTCATGTAATTGGATGATTTTTGTTTTTTCAACCCTTTATTATTTCATTTGCCATTTTAATTGCACCTCTATTGATGCATAATTTAATCGAATTTTACTAATGGAGACATCCATGCTTTTCCGTAAATTTTTCCCGTTTCATTTCCTAAGCTTTTGGTGTAAATTTTTATTGTTTCATTTGCTAACCTTTTGCTGTAAATTATTCCCCCACCTTGATCCTCCACTCTGGCCGGATTTCATCATGTCGGCCAGATCCTGCAATTATAGCAAATTGCAATAAGAAGTTTTGATGTCAGCTGCAACCTGTGTCCACAATTCATAGATTTTAAAGAACTTGTGAAAAAGCCACGGCGGAGTTGCAAGAATCGATCATTCTTGCAAAGTAAGAATTTGTAATTGCAGCAATCAGAAGGGGAAGAGAAATACGGTACATGAAGTCCTGGAACAGGCCTTGTATTCACTAAAATTGCCGATCGCACGCGCAGATTCGATGGAAGACGTTGCTTACCATCAAAGTTCCTGTCTTCTGATTTAGAGATTCCCTCAGCCTTGGCCTCTTCAAATTAAACAAGAATTACAAGATTCAGAATAATATTCCTCACCAGGACAAACATTCAAGGAATTTATTTACAAGTCTGTAAAGAGGGCAACTTATATTTTCTGATTATAGCCATTAGTCTGTCCCAGAACCTTCTAACACCAAAGAAACAAAAAAAGATCTGCTGGTACAGACCGTATTCGCGATCCAAATACCGCAGGATCCCTGCTGAAGTCATCGCCAGCATAACATCGTTTACCGTCTGCGATTCTTCAACAGCGTCAGAATTCAGCTTTAAAGCTCAACAATCCAAATTTTTCAAAGATTACCTACATTTAATATTTCCAAAGCACCAGATCGCCGAAGACAAATAAAGTCTTGAATAGAGAGACATCAAAGCGCCATACATACTCCGTTTACAGCAGTCTTGACAATCTTGAAATCTCCTAGACTGAGAGTAGCGTGTTCAATCTGCTTAGGGCTCGTTTCTACGCCGGGATAGCCCTTAATTGGTGTATCGCTGTCCTTAATCCAGGCAATTGTCGCTAAAAAATGCGTCATGTCCACAATAGTGTACCAGATTACAAGGAAAAGATTGTAGGCAGCCATGATCAGAGGCCGGACATGCAATATTCCTTTGCTTTCGCCATTAATCAGCCTTGTGTCAGATTTTGGAGTTTGGCGTGGGATTGTGGGAAGGGATTGAGGGTCAGTGGCCTTTCCGGTACAGGCCAAGAAGAGCGACATGAGAGACATTCCGTCCCCTAAGGAATGATGTACTCTGAAGACGGCGCTGGACTCTGCATCCTCCGATCTAACGCGCAGAAAATGAATTTGCCACAGCGGCCTCGAGGGATCCAGAGGAGGGGCTGTCGCCAAATTGGCTACATATTTCTTGACAAAATCCAGACTGCAATTGTCCGCCGGGTCGACAGACGGGACTATAACATGATCACCTATATTGACATTGACCGGCAACCATTTCAAATCCCCCCCGTTTATCTTCCTTCTGCAATCGCATGAATAATCGGCTACCTGTTAGACTAAAGAAAGTACTGGACGGGGCGCATGTAAGCCATATATAACGAGTAAAGTAAAATGATTGAATGAATTAATATTCAAAATGACAGGACCGACCACAATGCTGGAGAAGCGCTTGTGTTTAATCAAAGTGACCTCCAGACCTGCTGTTGCGGCCTCGATATCGATCTGTGTCTTCAGTCCTACACTGACAAGAATGTAACAATTTAGAGATGGTTGGCTAAAGACGCGGCCGGCCGGGGTCATGGGTTCTAATCCCTCCCTATCTTCCTGCTCCCTCGATCCGTCATCGTTTTCCACTGCGATTCTCTTGACATGAACATCATCCGCAGATTCCATTCTTCTTCTGAGGCTCATGCTGGGATTCGGGAATACTGCACGAATAGTTTTGTCTGTAGGCTGAATTTTTCCTACTCAATATGTTGCAGAGAAAAATGAATGGATTAACTGGCAGCGTCGCCACTCAAGGAATGGAACAGACAACTTCAGGAAAGATATGCAGTATTCAAACCAAGCTCCTAAGCTCCTTAAAAACGAAAGGAAGATACAAAGTACTGAAACCCGGGAAGAGGAAATGGAATAGGCAAAGAAAGGCTATTGTAAGAGCATTACATATCGTCTAATATCTAAGCCCGGGAGGAAATGTAACAAAGACTATATATATATATATATATATATATTAATTGATTAAATTAGTTTTTAAATATATATTGATTAATTTAAATAATAAAAAAACAAAATCATAAAACATTTACTTTCTGCATTAGAAATATTATTTATTTAATTAATTAAATAACTAGATTATTTAATACTCTTAATGTGGACCTTGATAATAGTAAGATGATGAAATCCTCGGATGGGGTGACAAGTGGTATGGAAGTGGGAGCCAGGGGGCGCCAGGCAGTGCAGTGAGCTATTAATTCCTCTTACTAGCTTCTTGTCCCTCAACTTGCCTTAACTGGAATGACTTACATTTAATGTGATTCAATCGAGGTGCGTTGGGCACTTCGAGGAAATTTAAGTGAGCCATGCATGAACCAGGCCAGGTGTACCTGCACCAGGCTTGTAGTCACCTCGACCCTCATGGCTCCCGCTCACGTCAATTCGCAAGGCCTTATGGAAGGCGAGAGGATGGACCATTCTCTCATTCCTCCGTGGCATTTAGCTCATCTGCTCCTTGGCCTTCTCCGGATCCTCCACATCCTTTCTGCTTTGCGCCCACCCTCACCTTCTCTGGTTCTGTTCTTCCAAGCTAACAACATGCCCAGGGAGCGAGGAAAATTCAGGCGAGGCCCACTATATTACAATGCCTATACTAGACACAATCGTCTCCCCCCCACCCAGCTCGCCCTCATCATCACCAGTCGTCTCAGGCAAAACCAACCCGCCACCCCAATTCCCACAATTGACCTTGGCAGTAGCCCTCGCATGGAAGAAATGCCCCCTCTCGAGCTTTCTTCCCCTCCGCTCAGCTGCAACCTTGAAATCAACCCTCCTAGAGCCCACCCTCCAAACCATTACTGGGGCACTGGTTCTTGCATGGCGGAGGAAGAAATCCCCCCTAGTTGGCAAGTGGCCACTCCCTTGAAAGCAATAGCGACATAGAACGGGATGCAATGGACATAGCGGACGCAGGGGACGCAGTTGAAGCAGAGGACACAACGAAAGAAATGGACGCACATATGACGAAGGAACCAACTCCGTCGACCCCAATTCGATTTGCAGAGGAACACATTCAACTCATCTTTGAGTTGTGGAAAAACATGGATGAACAGGCCCATATCCAGAACTTCTTGGGAGAATGCTTGGACATCTTGATGGATGCGATGACGACTACTCCAGCTAGCAAAAGATGTCCAACCCGTGGACAATTCTTTGTCCCAATGTACAACGCCCAAGGACGACCGAGTCCAAGCTAGCTCCCAGGTTTTATGGTTTCTTTTTTCTTTAGTCATTTCCATAGAAAATTAAAATTCTCTATCATACTTTGTAAGACAGTCGACCATGGTCACTACACAATAGAACAGTCTGATCTTTTTTGTCAAATCCATTTTCAATTATAGTCTCAAACATGTTTGATGACCAGCTGTCTTGGTTTCCCCACTGTAACGAGACAAGTGACAAAATCATGTTTTTACATGTGAATATATTTTTAATGTTCTTTTATTAAAAAAAAAATGGTAAGATGATGAAATATGACTTCTTTTCCATTTAAATCGTATCTGTTGATTTATCTACTCATACAGTTTTCTCATTAAGATATTCACATTTAAGGTAGTCATATCTCAATGCAACGTAGTGCCAACTTGCCAAGACAAATGATTTGGGAAGTCGTTGAGAGCACATTGAAGGTGATCATATGGGTCAATCAATGTAGGGTTGGGTTTGTTTAAGCATCCAACCTGGTGCCCAAACAAGTACTTCGGATAAATGATTTGAAAAGTAGTTGAAAGCACATGTAAGCTGGTCATATAACTAGGGAGGGGAAGGGGGTTTGTTAAAGCATGCAACGTGGTGCCAAAGGCAAATTCTTTGAAAAGTAGTTGAATATGTTTAATTATGTATTTTATATATGTAATTAAATAGGCTAAATACATTTAAGTATATTTTAAAACGGAGGAAAGGCAATTAGGGTATACATTATTTTATGGATTTAGATCTTGAATTTCAATTTTTCTAATACTTTCGATATCATTATTTGTGTTTTCAATTTTTAATATTTATAAAAAAATATTTGAATTTTGAATTGAAACATGTAATTTGTATTTTATTATATTTAATGTCATAGTAGCAAAATTAAAGATATGCTTGAATTTATGACATTGGATAATATTGGGTAGAATGCATTTAATAAATGGTTGAATTGACTCTTGCTTTTAGTGTTCATGACTTTATGAATTGATTCATATTGTCACGATTTTATGGATCCATTCAAAAATTTGATGGGAATAAAGTTACAAGATGGTTTAGTTGAATGGAGTGGTTGTTTGGTAGTATCACTTACATAGTTATATAGTTATATGGAGCTTGGTTATTGGTAATTTATTTGTGTAAAAAAAGGAAAATATGGTAGTTAGAAGTAATGTTGTTGTTTATAGATGCATAATTCAAGTTATCTTGTGATATGTGATGAACTTGGTTACCAATAATCCATTTATGTAAAACAAGGGAAAATATGGTAGTTGGAAGTAATGTTGTTGTTTATAGATGCATAATTCAAGTCATTTTGTGATGTGTGATATGAGATTGAAAGATGGATGTTTTAGAGGGAGATCATAGAGAATATATGAACAAAAATTTGTAGATACTCGTTTAAGGTAAGAAGAGAAATTAGCAGTAAGCTCCTTATACATGCTTCTTAGTGATAATTCTTGTTTTCTCATAAAATAGAAAAAAAAAATAACATGGGAAGCACCTACTTTATTTTTTAATATTGTCATTGATGTTTGGTTAAGTCCTATACATAGTTTTGATTGAGATTGAAAAATGAAGAATATAAACATGTTAATTAAGTACATCAATTGAAGGAAGGATTGAAAAAAAAAGAAAAAAAGTACATTAATAAAGTATATAAAATATTTTGATAACAAATGTTTCTTTTTCATAATGTTAACAAAAAGAAGGTTGCATATTTTAACACTTTTTATTGTTGTTCACTTAACTTTATGCATCAATTGAAATCATAATTTTAAGAGTTTCTATCGAAATCAAATTTTTTTGTTCATTTGCAAAAGCCATCTCCTAATATATATTTGCAATTGTTATTAGATGACTATGTCACTTATAGATACTACTGGTTTTTAAGAGAAATAAGTGAACATTTTGATTTGAAAAAAACAATTGAAAAATTCATGTGTTAAGTAACACTGATAGAAAGTATTTATTAATTACAAAGGTTGAAAAAACTCAGATTATAGATTAACACATATACTATGAACAAGAATGCCAATAGATATCTTATTGCAAATGATTGTATCATCTCAAAAGCTTTCAAAACATTTTTAACCCAGCTATCATGTAAGTTTTTTTCACAAAGTTTTTTGTTTTGCAAATGTAGCTTCTTTTCTAGTGTCATACAATATATGCAAATTGTACATTGTAGATTATGGTCATGTGAATATGATGTTTCAGGGGCACATTTTGTGCAATATGATCTGCAATACTTTTTTTTCTCCATCATAGGCTCTTTGTTAGTCTGTGATGAAAATCTTTAAAAACATAAGAAATTAGTTGTAAAAGTAATTGAATTTCAGTAACAAGCATGTGACTAAAGACTTTCCTGAACATTTGTTTTGGCAAGAGTTTGTAAATAAATTTTGTAGAATTTTCATTGAGTGGCCCAAGAAAACTAGAGAGACCTATTTGTATATTGTGGGATCCCTTTTTGCCACTCCTAACCATGTTTTTCAAAAGGTACATGGTTGTGTTTCCACTTACAATAAGTTGTTTTATTTCAAAGTATCTTTGTTTGTAATGGTCATTCAAGTTCACCTAATAAACATTGCAAAAATGTAAATGTTAGCAATTACTAAATATGTAAAAATGAAATATGCAACAACAATAAAAATTGCAACTTATAATTTAGCAAATAAAATAAAAAGAACCTTTTCATTACAATGATTATTGTGATAGTGTCATGTGTTGTTTCAAAACAATTGTTGCAAAACTACCAATTGAATGAGATTGATTTTCTTTTAGAATTCCTTTAACTATAATGTCTAGAGTGAGCCTACAATTATAGTGTCTGGAGTGAGCCTACTTTCAATACACACCAACTATATTTTTTCAACTATATAATTTGAAGACAATGCAATACAATGGCTAGCATCTCCACTTTCAAATCCGCTTAATGTGGCAAAAATTAAGATAAGAACTTGTCACTAAAGTTTACTATTATTGTTATTTGCTCATGCATGTCAATACAATAAACATGCATTGGCAGTGAATTGGATATTGCGATAGAAGAAAGACCATATAATACTAGAATATCTTCTCCAAAATCATTTGTTGGCTTCTCCACACATATGTCAAATGTGGAACATAGTTTTGAGCTATTTTTGGCTTGCCTCTGAACACAAAATAAATTCAATTTTGTGTTGATCATTTATATTGATGCAATGAATGTACAAACAAAATATTACAAATTTTACTAAAAACCTATATTAACAATAATAGAAACAATAAAATTACATAGAATTTATTTATGTTATGTTTAATAACAAAAAAATTCTAAAAATAAAACCAAAAACCAAATTTAATTAAATTGCCTATTCTAAATATTGAAGTTGATGAATAAATATAGATTAATTTAATTTCAGAACTAAGAATACCATAATCAAAATACTATTCAATATTTTATATTGAATTTATAAGTTTTCTTATTTTAAAAAACAAATATTCAATTCACAAATGTATAATAAAATGGATGTTGTAATCAAATATCTTGAATACTTTAAGAAGAACAAATAATGAGTATGAGGAAACAATTTGTTAAATGTAAATTAAATTGAATTTTTTTAATCTCAATACATTATTGAAGAACAAATAATAGTATAAGGGAACAATTTATTAAATGTAAACTAAACTAGATTGAAGGTCATTCTTTATAAGAATATTAAATGCAAACTAAACTAGATTGAAGGTCATTCTTTATGGGAACACTAAATGTAAACTAAACTAGATTTAAGGTCATCCTTTATAGGAATATTAAATGTAAAACTAAACTAGATTGAAGGTCATCTTTTATGGGAACAATAGGAACAATTAAAAAAACTAGAGTGAAAGTCATCCTTTATGGGAAGGATAAAAAAAAGGCCTTTTATGCAATGCAGGTAAATATAAACTTTTAGACTCACGATGAGCATTGGTTTTTTTCCTTTCCTATTTTATAAATAATAAAAATAAATTTACATATTAATATGTAAATTGTTTTTTTTTATACCTGAAGAGCTTGTCATAATGTAAATGAAAATATAATAATATAAAACAAACTAGCATCAATGTGCCATTGGCCAAGTCAACATTTCCCTATATTAATCACTATCACGTGTGAACAAGAAATGAAGTTTTTGTTTTGATATGTTTGCTAATGGCAAATTTCAATTTGTATCATAAAAACAAATTTAAAAATTATGTACAACATTTTACACTAAACCATTATTATCTATTTCATTTTTTTTTCACCAAGAAAAAAGCAGTCTCACTCCTATTCTATTAAGGATCAAGTGAAACTATCATAAGTACATATCTTTTAACATTTTACTTTTGACTTCATATTTCTCAATAAATTCATGAGAACATCAAAAGTTTCATGTACCTTGACTACAAAATATGTTTATCTATATCATCCTTGCAGATGACATATTGTCCTATTTTAGTGCATTATCATATCATTGTCTTTTATCCAGGAATAAGGTCTGGAAAATCATATTGAGATTAGAACAGTGAGATTTTTTCTGTGTGCGTTGTAACTCCATCTAAATTCTCCTCAAGGAAAAGCAATCCCAAGGAACAATTTAGCGCCTGTTTTGAGAGTTGATCAACAATATGGTTGAATATTATGTGCACGTGTATGTATTTTACGCTTTCAAACTGCTCTTGAAGTGCTTTTATTTTCTGTTGCCAAGGTCTGAGATAGATACAATTGAGGCTTGTGGCACCTTTAATCCAATCAATGGTAACTTTGGAATCTCTGACTATCATTAATCTTCTCAAAGAAAGAGTTTTAGCCAAATGTAAAAGACCCCACAGTCCTAAAAGTTCTGCTTTCATATTGTTTCCCTCTCCTCCTGCAAAAAAGGCCTTGTAGTTGTGAACATTGCTGATTTTAATATATAAACCAATGCCACACTTATTTCCTGAGGCAACCCCATCAAAGTAGTTGATTGGAGAATCATCAAAATATATAGGGTTTATGATGTAATCCAGCTTATCAAGTTTTATATCTTCTTGGATTTCTTGGATTGATAAAAAGATCTTCTTTACAATGGTTGAATCTTGTCTTTGCCAGTTTTCGAATAAAATCTTGTTCCTGTATTTCCATATGCCCCATATCACCATGTAGAGGACGTGTCTTTTCTTTGGATGTCTGAAAAACCGATTGAGGAGATTTCCTTCTAGTGTCTAGTCACCCCATTCATCATGGATCTTCAGAAGAGCTAGGATCTCTTTCCATAGAAATTTCAAGACTTTGCAGGAGTTGAAGATGTGTTTTGTTGAGTCTTCGACGGCTAGGCATAAGTTGCACGCAAACGGTCTGATTCCCCCTCTACATTGGTAATTTACCCTGGATAGAATACTGTTCTTTAAGCATAACCATACAAACAAAATGATTTTACTTGGAATTTTTACCATCCATATGGTTTTGAACCACCACCATTTCTCTTCCTTGAATTTTTCCTGAATAATGGAATACAAAGCTGAATTGACAGGTACAGAACTCGTTGAAGGATTCCATGACCAGACCAGGTGGTCGTTTGAATCGGATAGAGCGATACCACTTAATCAGAGGGTTAAAACGAAAGAGTCCCATTCTTTTGCAAGTTGGCCAGTTAGTTTTAAATGATTGGAATCTAACCAATCAGTCGAGACAGATGTAGCATAGGGGCGGGCTACTTGGGCAAGTGCATAGATGTTATGGTTGTGAATATGTGTAACAAGAGCAGGGGAGAAGAAAAATCTGTCATTACCTCCAATAAAAGCATCTAGGCAGATAGAAATTAAGTTTTTGTTTCCCACAATCTAAGCTATCCATCTTAAAATGATTGGAAGGGATGGAAACAGGGATCTCCATATGATGGAAGCAGATGGGAAGTGGAAATTATTTATTTTGATCCAAGAAGGAACATCGATTCCTTTCAGATATTTATTTCTTAGCACTATGCTCCATAGACCACCGCCAAAGAGGCCTCTCCAACAAGACTTCGCTGTTAGTGCTTGGGAAAACCACTCAAAATTCCACAAGACCCATCCTTCGCATTCCTTTGGGAGAGCGATCTTTTTCCAACTGGCTAGATGGAACCCAATTGTTTTCCTGGTCCCTCGCCAGATAAAGTTTGAGATGATTTTTTTGATTTGCTGCAAGGAAGTTGAAGGAATTTTAACTAAACTAAGCCAATAGACAGGTAAACTTTGTAAAATCGCCTTTGCCAAAATGACTCTGCTGCCATGGGAAAGCCACCTGGAGGTCCAGCTCCCTATTCTTTTTTCTATCTTTTTTATTAGCCATCTCCAGTCTGCCACTCTGTAGTTGTTTGCCTTTAAATAATATCCTAGATACTTCATCCCTTCATTGAACTCCTGGAATTGGATATTAAAAACTAAGCTCAGTTTTCTAGCAAGATCCAGAATAATATTTTGGGCTATGAAGCAAGATTTTTGGCAGTTTATAACCATGCCTGAAGCTTTGCAGAAGTGTTTTAAAATTGAGTGAAGAGTAGTCCATTCTTCAAGATTGGCATTCCCCAGAATGAGTACATCATCTACGAATATTAAGTGAGAAATAAAAGTGTCTACTGCTATTTTGACTCCTTTGAAAGAACTGTTGGAGGCTGCCTTTTTTATCTATCTACTAAGGAAATCTATAACGAGTAGAAACAACAAAGGTGAGAGGGGACATCCCTGTCTCATACCTCAATGAATTTTGAAAAAAGAGGTCGGAGAACTGTTAATGAGCACTACCATACTGACATTTGTGACACAAGCCATAATCCATTGAACGCCATCCCACTTTAGCTCAATCTGGATGAGAACTAATCTCATAAATTGCCAACTGACTTTATCGTAAGCCTTTTTTAAGTCCAGTTTCAGGATGTCTGAGATGAGTTTTTTTGTTTTAACTGTATGGAGGCTCTTCTGTGCTAGGCCCACAGCATCATAAATCATCTTGTCTTTAAGGAAACTGAATTTCTCTTTGGTTATGCAGGAGGCTAGTTTACCTTTGATTTGATTTGCAATAACCTTTGCAATCACTTTGTATACAAAATTACACAAGGCTATGGGCCAGAAATCATTGAAAGTAGTTGGTTTGCTCACTTTTGGAATAAGAGTGAAGAAAGTAGCATTTAGAATTCCTGGAATGTATCCTTTTTTTCTGGACTCCTCAATAACTAAAAGGAGGTCCTTTCCCAAAAGATCGAAGAAGTAGAGAAAAATTTCTTGTGTCCACCCATCCAGACCTGGGCTCTTCTCTTTTGGCAAGTTTTTAATAGTAGACTCAAGTTATTCAATGGTGATTGGCACCCCTATTTCATCACTTTCTGCATTGGAGAACATTCTTGGGACATCTTTTATGATTTGGATCTGGTTCCGCATGTCTTCTGCTTCAGGGGTATCATATTGTGATTTAAAAAAATTATAAGCATGCTCCTTGATCTCCATTTCACTGGAAAGGGCCATACCATCATCATTGTTGATGTCCCAAATTGAATTTGGTATTCTTCTTTGAGTGGCGAATTTGTGAAAGAATCTGGTATTCTTGTCGCCATTTTGCAGCCAGAGAGCACGGATTTTTAGGCACCAGGATGATTCTTCACTATCTAGAATCTTAATTTTCCTTATCTTAAGGGCTCGCATGAGGTTTAATTCCTCCTATGAAAAAATCTGGGACTGTCGGCTTTCTAAAATCTTTGACAAGCTTTTTTCTATGAGTATTAAATCCACCTTTTGTTGATGCTTTTTCCAGGATATCACTTGTTTCTTTAAAAATTGCATCTTTTCACACAAAAGAATACAAGCGGAGTTGTTAGACCATTTTTTCATGTAGTCCCATGTCGTGTGGATAAGAGATCTGAAGTTCGGTTCAGTTATCCAAGTACTTTTTAATTTGTAGGGAGCGAAAGCACTACTGTGTGGGGAGAAAAGTTGCAAGCATATCGGATTATGATTTGAGATGTCTGAATTAATAGTCCAGGACTTGAGAGAGTTCATACTGGAGAGAAGATTTCAATCTACAAGAAATCTGTCGAGGCATTTAGAGATCCCTGCCTTACCAGAGCGTCCATTCCGCCAAGTCAGGGTTAGGCATGTTGGGGCAAGGTCCACCAGTCCAGATGCCTGTAAAATATTTAAGAAATAATCCGAGAGTGGATCAGATCTTGTCGAGATCCCCCAAATCTCTCAAGAGGAGAGAGTAAAGTTTAGGTCACCACCAAGAATGAGCCCTGGTTCTTTAAGGAGTCCAGAATCAACGATCGGTTGTCAGAACCTCTCACAATCCTTGTAAGGCGCATAGCAGTTGAGTAATTTGACTTTATCCATTGTATTTATGAGCCTACCTTCCAAGTAGATACATGCATTGTTTCCAAGAGCATTCAACTTAGCCAAAACAGGGTTCCAACTGACTAGAAGTCCGCCAGATCTTCCATTAGGATCCAATTCCACATAGTTCCATGAGGGATGACATTTTAGGAAGGATCTATTGGCCTTGTCAACTATTACTAAGGTCTCTTGAAGGAACACTACAACTGGAGAAAATTGAAGCAAAAGCGATTTTAGGGAGGCTAGTTTGGAGGAACCTCCGAACCCCCATAGGTTGAGGGAGAAAAGGATCATAGGTCAACCCCTGAAGGTGGATTTCTTGCTCTAAGGGACAAAGGAGAGGGTCGTTCAATCGGTTCATTCACAGAGTTATTAAGAAGGGATAACGAGGGCGAGTGAGGGGGAGCGAGAGGGGACAGGTCGCCTTCTATAGCACCCAGCGGTTTAGTGGAGTGGGGTCATGGTTTCTTTCGTAAGGTTGCATTAGACTTGGAGCCTAAAAGGGGGTCCAGGGTAGAGTCGTTTGAGATCGAGAGGTTTACAGGGGAGAGAGTGGCAAAGAAGGAAGACGTGGGAGGTTGGGGTTCAAGCAGGGAAGAGGATGAGGGAGGAGGGGAAAGGGGGACTAAAGGAGCAGGGTCTTCGCTGGAAGGAGCAATGGGGGAAGGAAGGGGGATATCGAAAACGGCCCTGGAAACGGGTGGAATGAGAGTGGGACTATCGGAGGGGAAAACCATAGAAGAGGGGCCTAAAAGGCCTTCCAGAGCTGGGCTGTGACACATCAGAATTTTCCAGAACTCCCCAAAGATTTCTTGTACCCAATTTTCATGATCACAAAGAAAACCCGACTCTTGATCAGATAAAGAAGAGAAAAAGGTAGGGAAGAAAGGATCCATCTTACCCAAGAAGGACCCTGGATTAGAGAGAGGCTGGCGAGGAGGTGAAATCTGACAATCAAGAACCAAATTAGAAACTTTAGCTTCTCCAGTCCAAGGGTCTGGTTTACATGAAACTTTTAAGTGACTAGGTAATCCATAACTATGACAACGGAAAAACTCTTTCCAATAGTCGACAGGTTGGCTCAAAATCCTATCTCCATTGGCTATTTCAATTGATGCAGGAAGACCCGGGTCCATTTCAAATTCCACCAGCACCCATGCAGTTCATTTGTTACACAATCTTAAGGAAGATGTGTCAAAATAAATAAATTTTCCAACAGAGTTGGCGATTTCTTTGAAGATGTCCGCAGACCAAAATTTAACGGGGAAATTCGGGAGAAGCATCCAAAGTTTTCTTCGGGAGAACACTTCTAAAGAAGGCCTGAAACCGGGGTACCACCACTTGAGCATTAGGACACCATGACCCAAGAGCCAAGGGGACTCTAAAATGCGATTTAGATCCTCTTCCGAAAGAAAATGGAAGATCAACCAATGATTAGAAAGGATGTTGAACCTGGGGAAATAGCCCACTAAAGGTTTCCATTGGTTTCGAATCTAGTCCTCAATCTGTG
Organism: Picea engelmannii; assembly: GCA_009831015.1. Classification (NCBI taxonomy): domain Eukaryota; kingdom Viridiplantae; phylum Streptophyta; class Pinopsida; order Pinales; family Pinaceae; genus Picea; species Picea engelmannii. The sequence continues at coordinate 664,817 of ML777053.1, read as the reverse complement.
TCTTGTTCATTCTTACATAGAAAAAATTTCCAGTCAGAGCTTTCTCCGAAAGGCTCAGGATTCTGCTCAAAGCAAGGTCCTCCCCAAGGGTGCATTGAGGGGTAGTTTCCCAGACTTTCAGGATTTTTAACTTCCTTCTTTGATGAGAAGACTGACTAGAGAGGCATTGGGATTTTTTTCCTGGATCTACGCATGTCTGAGAAGAAACTAGATGGGATCGGGAAGGCTGAGAGGAAGGGATAGCTTCTGAGCAGTAAGAAACAAGGGAGGCAACAAAGGGCTTCAATGCTTCAGTCAGAGTCTTGGTGTAATATCGTTCTGGCTGAGGAGCAATAGGAAGGGGAGGCGTAAATGATAGGGTTGTGTGAGAAGGAAGAGAGGGAGAGCAAGGTGGCCAGTCTCGTGGTCTACTAGAGGCGTACTTAGCATCGACAGAAACGTGGTCTGATGCAAAGCCCGAAAGAGAACTAGGAAAGGTCGGTTTCGCCACCTGGATGGGGATGCCACTGGAAGCTCCACTGTGAGGGGTGTCTGACGATGGGTTTCCTGAGGTCTTCCTTAAACATTCATAGAGGACTCGGTATGTGTCATCCTCCAGAAAAATCCCCTCCCTGGCCCAGAGCTCATCTTCGTCCACCCAAGTGGTGTCCAATTGTCCTTCCATGTTGTCACTGCATGGATTTATCACTCTGTAGTATCATTTGTGTGGCTAGTGCATTTCCATCCTACGCCTAATCCTAGAGGGACTGTAGCAACCCTATGATGTCTAAGTCACGGTGACTGCAGAAACCCTAGTTTCAGTCCAAAGACATAGGTGATCAGGGCCAAAAAATAATAATATGAATTTTAGCCCAACAATAATAATATGAATCATTATTACCTATTTCATGCTAAAAGGAAAAATATGAATAACAATAAACTAAAATGTCACAATGATTTACTTATGTTCTGGCTAAGATTTAAAGACATGATAAGTTTGTTGCGATTAATGCATTGTGTAGACAAAGTTGAAAGGGATATCTTGGATCTTTATGGCATATTTGCCTTGATAAAAATGAAGTATAATTTAAATCATAAATGTAGATAAGAAGGTCTAGCAACAATTCATGTGTTTGTCATGTGACATTGAACTCTCATCTATCCATGTAACATATCACTAAATGTATAGTAATTTAAGTAGTATAACATGTAAAAATGCTCTAAAAATACTTTTGCATGTTAAGCAACTACTATATAACTTAACTAAAATAAAATTTTAAGATGATAAATTATTCAAATACATGTTAGTTGAATACAAATTTCTTTGTATAATGTAAGTTTGACTCAGATAAATCTTTAAAAAAAATTCTAAAATTAATTCAAACAAAACTTTGACAAATATATAGAAATTCAAATAAAACATAATTAGGAAAACTATATATATATATATATATATATATATATATATATATATATATATATATATATATATATAGTTTTGTTCAACAAATTTTATTATTCACACTATATGTGTTAATCATATACCTACTCAATTCAAATGTTATACTTAATCAAGTATTAACATATATTTTATATTAATTATAATTATATGTATACATTAAAATTTGTCTAATATGTTTTTAAGTTTTTACCATAACATAACATATTTAGTCTTATTTCTTGATTAATATTATATATATATATATATATATATATATATATATATATATATATATATATATATATATATATATATATATAATCATATTGTTGTTAAGTGGTTGTAACTCCATTGGTTGGGTTGCGGAGTCTTTTCTTCCCCACCTAGGTTCCATTCTCATCTATGAAACATGTTGCTCCTTGTGAGTCAATTATTCTCGAAATACTTGACCTTTCTATGTTACCCTTATAGCACATGTTTGAAATTGAAAATATATAAAAGTTATATGTATTTTTATTGATTTTTATTAAAATATAATAAGCACAACTTAGTAGGCTACCAATTAACCTTGCCTTGCCTTGTGAGATGCTTTTTCCACGTTACAAACTCACCTCTCTTCCAAAGACTAGGTTTCAACTGTGTTTTTTGGCCGTGTTGCCTTCTGACTCTTTCTTATTTGCGAACTTCTATCTTGAGAAACAATTTTATATTTTGGGGCGAGCTTCTTCATTGAATATGCACTGCTTCAGAGTTATTTTTTAGAGATGAAACTTGCCAATTTACTCTTCCTCAATTTTCTATCTTCTTCTTATCCTTTGAAACAAAATAAAGAACCAGAGACCAAATAATTCAACATCACATTCAAAGTATCTACCTATATCGAGAATGACATGAAGTGAAGAGAAGGGATGATCAATTTAATTTACAATCACATCAATCTTTATGAGAACATTATCCACAATGGAATGAAAAGAAACAATATCCATAACAGATTCGAAAGAGAGAATATACACATCAAATATAATGACACTATCCATAATTGATTGGAAAGAAAGAATATATTATAACTAAAATAACTGTAATATATATATATATATTTGTCATCTCTTTTCGATATACATGAGAATCACAAATCATGTAGAGCTCAAAATTACATGATGGCACATTATTGCAAATTAATTGTAATTGTGTATTCTATATATATATTGGAAAATTAATCATTATTGTAAATCAATTGTTTATATATATATATATATATATATATATATATATATATATATATATGAGATAGAAAGTTAACATCATTGAGTTTTTTTTAAAGCTGCATGTTGCAGTTGCGGCATGTAATTTTTAAGTGACAACTGATGTTACATGTTAGTCAGAGAAAATGAAATCCGTCTCTATTTTTAAGGTTAAAAGCATCTGACTATGTCATTGAAATCAAAAGTGGTTAGTTCTTGCTGTAATTAGAATTTAGAAGTTGCTAACTGTTAAGGAAGAGCTCTGATCGAGCAAGTATAAGCACACACAGTTTTTGAGTATAAGTGGCCTGGCGTAGCAGATGGGGGCGATTTGACAATACCATGTGCTGCTACTGGCCACTCATAGCGAAGGTACCTGATAGACGTTTCTCGTATCCATTAATAAAACTTTTAATACATGCCCAGTAGGGATGGAATTTGACGGGAAAATTACCCGTCAAATACGTTAATTTTTTTTGGCAAATCATCAACATTCTTAGTGAAATCCGTCAAAATGTGCATCTGAGTTGTGGAAATTTGACGTTCTGTTGGGATTTGAAATTTCAACCCTATGTGGAGTGCTCACTCACGAGTTCTATTTCATCTATCTGGCTCATTTCATCTGATCTATCTAGGTATCTATGGGTAATTGTGTTGGACAATGCGTGCAGAGACATCAAGTTATGGAGAACAAAGTCGACAACAGATCGGGCTACAAATTAATGAAATTGCGAGAATATTGCGATGGTGGGGTTTGTCACAAGTTGATTCTCCCCCCGTAGATCGTAGTCCTCGTGAAAGGTGTCGCTCTTCTGTGCAACAATTCACTCAACATAATACTGAGATTTTCCATGATCTTAATATTCAATGAACAACATAGCTTGATCTTCATTTACCAGGCAAGAAGTTGGATTTTAATAATCAATTTTTTTCACAAGGTGGAGAAGTTCGCAGAATAAAGGTGTTGGTCTCTTCCAGGGAATTGTCTGAGATACTTTGTCGGGATAATGGTGAAGGAGATGGAGATATAGAGTATGTTCTATTTCATAAATTGAGTACTGGAAACAGTATGGTTTTTAATAGATGTCGTTGTTGTAAACAACAAATAAAGAAGAATACCAGAAATGTTGGGAATGAACGCACTTGATTGATTTCTTATTAATTATTTAAATACTACATCATTGACAGTTTTACCGTTTCTGAATGGGAGTAACTGTATTAAACTGTTTCACTAACTAATTTAGTTTACGGGATTACAACTCTTAACACTCCCTCTTAATCTCGAGGATTATATTATTAATAATGCCTAAACTTTGATGTTGAAATTGAAAAACATCTCTTCCCAAAGGTTTAGTGAAGATATCAGCTAGTTGATCTTTAGAACCACAAAATTTGAGGAAAATGTCACCATTTTTTACGAGTTCACGAATGAAGTGAAATCGAGTATCAATGTGTTTGCTTTTATAATGAAACACATTATTCTTCGACAAGAAAATAACAGATTTATTTTCACAAAAAATCGAAATATGTTCTTTTGTCATATATCCAAAATCCATCAAAATATTTTTAAGCCAAACTGCATGGCATGTTGTTGTTGTTGTCGCTACATATTCTTCTTCTACAGAAGAGATAGAAACTATGGACTGCTTCTTAGATTCCCATGAAATCAAATTCTTTCCAAAAACAAAAGCATAGCCCGAAGTGCCTTTTCTATCGTCAATACATCCTGCATAATCACTGTCGGTATAACCTGTAAGCATATTGTCTGTTGAAGATGTGTACCACAAACCATAAGTAGTTGTACCTGCAATGTATCTTAATATCCTCTTCCCAACTTTCCAATGAGAATCCTTAGGAGATTCCATAAACCTGGAAATGTAACTTGTTGCATATGTTATGTCAGGTCTTGTAGTAGTAAGATACATAAGACTACCAACAAGTTGTTTATACAATGTGGAACTTATTACTGATCATGAATCTTCCCTGCTTAATATAGTGCCAAGAGCAATAGGAGTTTCAACAGGCTTACACTTTTCCATCTTAATTTTTTTCAAAACTTCAACAACATATTTTTGTTGACTAATAAATATACCACGATCAGATTGGTCTACTTCAATGCCTAAGAAATACTTCATTAATCCAAGATCCATCATTTCAAACTCATTTTTCATGGCTGATCTAAATGCATCTAACATCATGTTTCCTGTGTAGATCATGTCGTCAATATAAAGACATAGGATGAGAATATTACTTTGTTGATTTACCTTGATATACAAAGCAGGCTCATTTTCGCTCCTATTGAAGCCATCTTTGAGTAAATAATGATCAATTCTACTATACCAAGCTCACGGAGCTTGCTTCAAACCGTACAAGGTTTTCTTTAATTTGTACACTCGATGCTCTTGTGTTTTAACTTCAAATCCAGGTGGTTGATGGACATACACTTCTTCATTTAACACTCCATTCAAGAATGCGGACTTGACATCCATTTGATAAATAGGCCACTTATTTTGTGTTACAATGGCCAAAACAAATCGAACAGTATCTAATCTTGCTACAGGTGCGAAAGTTTCACCATAATCAATGTTAGGTTGTTGTGAAAAACCTCTAGCAACTAACCTTGCTTTGTGTTTCTCAATCTAACCTTTTTCATTCAATATAGTTTTATAAACCCATTTGACACTTATGACATTTTTATCTGCAGGTAGATCAACTAAATCCCATGTATTGTTTCTTTCAATAGCTTCTATTTCATTATTCATTGCATCTACCCATTCTTTTTGTTTTGCAGCTTCATCAAAACAAGTAGGTTGGGATGAGAAAAATGCAAACTGTAATACATTATCATCTTGGTCATATACATCACGCAAAATTCTCATTCTTTGATGATTATGGTCAGAATCTAAATCACTATGAGATGAAGAATCATTATGAGACGAAGAACTACTTTCATTTTGAACTTGCAATCTTGGAAGACGTGTTATCGATTCTTGATGTTCAACTAACTTTGTAGGTGCTTTGTGTTCATCTAACTCAAGATAAGGATTGTGAGAAGTATTGTTTTCCATTTCATCCCATGATTTATCTTCCATAAATTTAACATCTCTACTTACTAGAAATTTCTTAGTAACATGATTGTATAATCTGTATGCTTTCGATTGTTCACTATAGCCAATAAAAATGAACTTCTCACTACTATCATCAAGCTTCTTTCTTATCTCTTCAGGAACATGAGAAAAAGCAACACAACCAAAAATTTTGAAATGAGAAACATTTACCTTAGATCCACTCCATTTTTCTTCAGGTACTTTACCTTGAACATTGGAAGTTGGTGATCTGTTAAGTATGTAGATTGAACATGCAACTGCTTCAGCCCAATAATCTTTGGACATTTTTCTTGCTGTAAGTAAAATCCTGGCCATGTTCATGATGGTGTGATTCTTTCTTTCTGCCACTCCATTTTGTTGTGGAGTATATCTGGTAGTTGTTTGCTTTTTAATACCATGATGTTTACAAAAATCAATAAACTCTCGAGTCATATTCACCTCCTCCATCAGATCTCAAAACTTTGACAAATCTACCACTTTGTTTCTCTGCTTCAGCCTTGAATTATTTGAATCGAGTGAAAGTCTCGGATTTTTGTTTGAGAAAATAAACCCAAACTTTCCTGCTAAAATCATCAATAAATGTCAGAAAATAAAAACTTCCACCAATCGACGGATTTTACATAGGTCCACATAAGTCTGTGTGAACTAACTCTAAGCACTCTTTGGCTCTATAAGAGGATGATGGAAAACTATCTCGCTGGTGTTTTCCTACTATGCAACTTTCACAAGAAGGAATCTGATTAATCAAAGGAGGCAATCATATCACCATAGACTGTCTTTCTAACAAACTCATACTTTTGACTGGTAAATGACCATAACGATAATGCCATAACTCAGTTTCAGTCACATTAGAAATATTACATGCATACATCTTCCCACTTCTCATTTATAAGGGAAACAATATGTTCTTTGTCATAGGGACTTTTGCAACAAGTCTTTTAGTTGGATTAAGAATTGTGCAAGTGTTGTTGTGGAAAGTAACATCATAACCATGTGGCATTAATTTCCCTATACTCAACAAATTGTGTTTGATATTTGGTACATAGTAAACATCAGGAATATTTTTCACTTCACCCTGCTTTGTTAAAACTGGCACAACACCTTTTCCTGAAGCTTTGATCGAATGATCATCACCCAAACTAATTGTAGTAATAAGAGATGTATCAAGATTAGAAAGTAAATCATTGTGACCATTCATATGATTGTTACATCCACTATCTAGCAACCAAACATCTTTGTCAAAAATTTGTTGAGATACTTGACATGAAAGAAACAAATCATCGGATATTTCACTTTCTGTGACGCTAGATTTATTTCTATACTACAAGTTACGACATTCAGATATATGGTGACCCAACTTTTTACAATAACGACATTGAATTTCTGATTTATTTTTCCATCTCTGACCATGATCTTGTGAAGACGATCTTGACTGCTCTAACTTGTCTTTTGTTTGTTCAGGTTTATCTCTTGTTTGAGAACATCCTCTACCACGTCCTTGACCACGTCCATGAAAACATCTGCCTTTGCCTCTGTCCATGGACACCTTAGTCTGAAATGCATGTTCTAAAGTACCAAGATCCAAGGTCATCCTTGCTTCATGAGATAACAACGAACCAATCAATTCTTCTATAGAAAATTTAGTTAGATCTTTCGACTCAAGAAGAGCAGTAACTACCATTTCAAATTTCTTAGGTAAACTTCTAAGAACTTTTTCAACAACTCTTTGGTCTGTGAGTTCTTTTTTTCCATTAATCCTAAGTCGATTCATAATACCCATAATTTTAGTCATAAACTGATCAACACTTTCTGATTCACTCATGTTGAGGGTTTCAAATTGAGTTCTAAGGGTTTGAAGTCTCACAATTTTCACTTTATCATTACCCTTATATGCTAACTTAAGAATATCCCATGCTTCTTTAGCAGTCTTGGCACCAATAATTTTAGGAAATATAGAATCATCTAAAGAAACTAAAATATATGATTTGGCTTTTCCTTCTTTTTGCTTAAGTTCTTCTAATGTTTTTCTTTGAACAACAGTCATAACTGCAACAACATTTGCATTAGGTTCTATGAACCCTGTTTCAACACAATCCCAACATCCATGACCTTGTAAAATGGCTTTCACCTTCTCACTCCAAAAATCATAATTGGAACCAAATAGAGTTGGTGCTTGAATTGACCAAGAACTAGACATTTTTATAATTCCAAAATATCAGCCACAATTTTTTTTATATATATAACTTCAAGTGAATTTTCAGATTTCAATGAAACTTTAAAGAAACTCCAAATTTTATAAATACTCTTCAGCAAAATCCAGAGTAAATAAAAATGTAAATGGGTTTATTGTAAAAAGGGAATTCCAAGCCTGTAATTCTCAGCCAGTGCCCTCTTCCAATTCGACAATGGCTCTTCTCCAAACCGACGACAACTCTATGGCACTTCTTCAAACTGGTGGGCAGCTCTTCTCCAAATCGGTGGCAGATCTGTGGCACTTCTTCAAACTGGCTAGCAGTAACCGGAAATACAACGTTCTGTGGTATTCTTCACTATGGAAGAGATACACGGACAACAACAATAGAAAACAACATTAAACATCTTACATCATTAAACAATTTATGGTCAATGCAACGTTAGTACACAAGCACAACAGACAACGTTCAACGGGTATTCTTCAAGATCTGGGAGTGGGTGCACACAACAGACTCTCTGCCCCCCAACCTCACGCTCTAATACTATGTAAACAACAAATAAATAAGAATACCAGAAATGTTGGGAATAAACGCACTAGATTGATTTCTTATTAATTATTTAAATACTACATCATTGACAGTTTTACCGTTTATGAATGGGAGTAACTATATTAAATTGTTTCAATAACTAATTCAGTTTACGGTATTACAACTCTTAACAGTTTCTAGTAGAGTTCTGGACAGTCTTGGAAGTCGTCGATGGCAGATATCCCAGAGGTAATTTCCTCGTGATATTAACAATAAAGAGGAGCCACTCATAATGTAATTTAGGACATGCAAACTAGCATTCCTCTTTGCCAATTGCCTATAAACTCCGCACTGTCATTGAAGATGAGATGAGATGTAAGAAATGGAAAAGTTTTGGGTGTATAACTATTTTAATTTTAGATTTATGAATTTCTAATTTCCAATTGGATTTTTTAATTTATGAACTCTTGGATTTTTTATTTTGAAGTATAAAAGCCTGAATTGGATTTTTTATTTTGAAGTATAAAAGTCTGAATATTTGAATTGTTAACGCTTGAGAAGAATAAATTATTTAAAGTATAAAAATATTTTTAGAGTGCAAAAATATAAAGAAAGATATTTATAAGAGTTTATGCAAGGAGTATCGGCATGGGATGAAGGCATGGAATTTAAGGTCTCCCATAATGAAACAAAATTTGCTTATGATGAGGCTTTACCGGTGAATTGTATGAGTATCATATTCATGTTTCATATTCCATTCATGTTGACCTTTGTTGTACAAAAATTGGCCTTAGACTATCCATACAGTATGGATATATAATCAACCTAATTTTAACTGTTTTTGTTTGATAATAACAATTTAATATTCATATTCTTTTTGAAACAAAATGCATATTCTGTCTCTAAATGTATGTGGCCATTTAGATGTGTAATATTTGTACACGATTGAACAGTGAGTAAAAGAGTCTAATCTCAAGAAACAATACAACCCGCCCTGCAAAATGTCTTGTGTCTATTTCCTAACCCACATGTTATTTATCCTACATACTTCTCTATAAACACAATCGTTTCTATTTTTAGTATAAATTTGCAGTTCAGTACAACATCATAAAATAAACCAAAAAAATTCAAAACTCAACACATAATATGTAAATTACAAACACAAAATGTACAAAATGTGATAGAGCATACTTCTCTTCAACTTTCTTTAGCAATGAAATGGGGTATTTTCCTGAATATTGAATCCTCACTATGGCTCTGTGGGTCTAGACCCTTTCTCAACTACCTCAAGTTGTAGCATTCAAGCCAGCTTGCCAGTTACTATATTGTTCAAGGGTAAGGTTAATAGATTTGTATTTTACCCAACAGTTGAAAATTATGTCAAGAAAATGGTGGAGGATCAAGTGGTGGCTCCATGCAGCCTGTCATGTGAACCTCTGGTGGACGAGCTTTGCCTAGATTAGGATCTCAGACATCTATTGCAGTGTAAGATATTTAATGTATTCCTAGATCAGGATGTACATTGAAGTGTTAATGCAGAACAATTTATTGTATGACAAATTACCAAATATCCAAGAAGAATATAATAAAATAATCCCAATAATCCCAAGTCCCAAGAAGAATATAATAAAATAACCCCAAGTTTTTAGAGCTATGTCGTCCGGTCGGCAATAACACTTTCATTTCTATAGCCAATAAAAGTTCAAATAAATAGGAATATTTGTTTTAAAAACTTAGGATAAAATGACGGTCAACCAACAATTAACAATTAATATAAGTCAAACCCCTCGACTCATTGCTATAGTCCTTGTACTGCCCTCGACAGAGACTAAAAGAGATATTATAAATAAGAGATATGTCTAGGCATACTAATATTCATCTATCGACAAAAGTATAGATGTAATGTCACAATTATTTATGATTATAAATGTGCTAAGAACTATATACATTGATTTCAGGGCTTGGATCAATATTTCTCCTATAATTATTTAATGCATAATTGATCTTGGGTTGTATTATTACAACACTAAATTTATTTGAAGTTATGTCATCTTGTAATGAAGAAGGAGACTAACCGTTCTAGATTTTTTCTCTATTGTGGATACACAAATTGTTTTTTAGTGTGTTAACTAATTCCAATTTTATTGTGGATACACAAATTGTTTTTTACTGTGTTAACCAATTCCAATTACATGTCAAGTAAAGTTTTAGTTCATTACAATATTACAATATCTGTGTTATGTCATTAATTATTTTTTACTGCGTTAACCAATTCCAATTATGTGTTGAGTAAGGTTCTAGTTCCATGACCATATCTATGTCATGTAACTAAAACCATCATTAACTATCTATTAACACTCATAGATAACATAATGTCAAGTAGATGCAACACAGAAGAAATAAAAATGATATATGCAATTGTAGTTTATGTTGCAATGAATATGTGGATAGATAACCACATAGATAAACACTCAAGATACTTGACATTCCAATGTTATTCATCAACTATCGATTAGCACTCATAGATATAGTACACTCCATCACCCACTGCTATACACCTCCATGGCAAGTTATTTTTATTTAAACTTAGGGTAATATGAATATTATTTTAAATATAGGATAAATTATTATTATTTTAATAGTAATAATAGTAATAATCTAATTTTAAGGTGATTGTTAAGCCATACACCAAATTGGTGTATCGGACCTCTTTGTTTGTGGGACAAGGGACCCCCTTGTGCTTAACTATTTGACTGCTAAAGTCTACGAAGGTTCCTCTAGATTTAAACTTGTGACCTCCTAAGAGAAAACACATATTCTTAACCATTGAGCCCACACATAACCAAAGTCTTCCTAGGTTGTTACTCTATAACATAAATAATCAAAAAACATTTTAATGTTTTTACAAGTATATCATATATATAATTGTTAATTTTTTAGAATGAAAAAATGTGTACATCACTTCCATAGTCCATTTGTAATGGATATATGCAACTCATGGTTACCATTGATAGTAGAGGCTACAAGGCTGGAAAATTTACCTAAAACCTTAAGGAAAATAGAGCTATCATGTCCAAATTCAACACAACAATCATATAAGAGCGTTGCGGTGCTTTTTCGTTGTACATAAATTTTACTAAAAGCGACAATGGTAAATAATGACAATAATGAAACGTTGAATCCAAGTCATTGTTGACTCTTATGATAGTTTTGTTCAATTCAAGCAGAGAAAACAACTAGCAACGATAACCTAAGTGAAGTGAGCCATTCCCAATATCATGTTAATAGAGATTGCCAAATCAGATCAAATATTAGAATGTCAGATATGCTTGAATTTAGATAACTTTGTTTTGTAAGTAATATCATTGAAATGAAGATATTGTTTAAGTTTTTTGAAAAGTATATCATGAATTTACAAAATTGAAAAAAAATCAATTCATGTATATTGTTTAATAACAAGACAATAACAACATAGAAATTATTATATTGATTATTTATGTGTTGTGGTTGTTTTAAAGATTAACAAAGTTGTTTAGTACCTATTTTTTAACAAAAGAAAAAAGGAAAAAAAAACATAATTGCTTTATATATGTTTTGTAATAAAAATTAAAAATAAATTTAATGTGTGTTTTTGTTAATTTTATATTGTTTAAAGAAAAATTGTTTGATGCAAAGTGATGTAGTCAATAAACTTTGTTTTATTTACGAGATCTAAAAGCCATACAAACACATGAGAATGAAAAATAACTCTCTTGTATTTCTTCTTCATCCTAATTGTTACAATGGAAGTTCAACTCGCTATAACAGATTTTCAAAAACAATTAATTTTAGAAAAACAAATAATCTTAGAAAATTCAAGCATGATTCTAAAAGTGACCAATAACTAAAAGATACCTAGAGCGAAACTATTTATCAACTAGCTTGTACATAAACTAAGAGATAACTGATAATTATTAATTTAAAAATTCATGTAAAAACACTAAAACCCCAATTTGAGGCCTTATATGAAGGAATTTGGCCCCGAAAAAGTGTACAAACGATGTCCTCTGAAATCCCTACATCAAGAAGAAAAAGAATACCTTGTGGAATTGAACAAATGTGCTTTGATTTATAACTTGTGAAGTTAACAGATTGTAGTATGTTTTTGTTGTGACCAATATTCAATGTTCTTAATTTCTTGACGAGTTTCAATGGATCTAATTTGTCCACTATATGATGTTTGTTAGTAAATTTTTTTGAAAAAAATATAGTAATATGTGTGTTTGTTCATGATTTCATTGTTAATAGAAAAATTGTTTACTGGAGAAGCAAAATAAATCTCATGGAATTCATAAAATGTACTTTGATTTATAAGTTTTGGAATTGTAGTGTATTGTGACATTAATGTGTTCTTAGTGTCTTGATCAGTTAAATGGATTCCAATATTGAGAAGTTGTGGAAAAGATTGGACTCAACAAAAAGAGACTATAACTAATAGAATAAATACAGTTAAAAGAATATTTAATTCATACAAATAATCAAATTGTCTAAGACATTTATTATTTTAATATAGAACAAAGACCAAAATAATTTTGGCAAATAACTATTGTATATAGTTAGTTGAAACCATTTTGTTTTTAAAATCTAATTTAAGTAGCATAAGGGAAAATGTGCATGCTATGTAGCTGCTATAACTTAACTAAAACAAAACTCCAAGGTGATAAATTATCCGAACACATATGAATGAAATATAATTTTTTTTGTTTAGTGCAGGTGTGACAGAGATAAATCTTCATGGCCACGACAAGCTAATGATGGTCTTAGTGGCAATGCAAACATGAAAAAACAATAACTTGGAGGGATTATTCAATGTATTTTTACAATGAATTTGAATATGTTGTAACGATATGAAATATAGGAAATTGAATTAGCTTTTCGAATATACAATTTTTATTTATAGAAATTATTAATAACTATGTGAAATTTGAGTTTTTTTAACACTGGTATGTTATTTTTCAAACAAAATATAATGTATATGTCTATGTTAGTGTAGGTGTTGAGTACCTTAAGGATGAAATTTCCTATAAAAAAAATGCATAACTGTAGAGAACCCATTGTTCTAGTGTAGGGTATTTTTTCAAAATTTATAATATTACTTTTAATTTTTTTTTAAATTACAACGCCTTCTAGTAGTGCAGGCTACGAGGGTCTTAACATCATCAAACAATTTTTTAGATTGTAGATCTTTGTATCTTCTATTGCCGCATATAAATTATAGTAGAAATAAAAGAGGTATGCATTTCAGGATTCTGATATAGACAAAAAAAATTAAAAATAGTAAACAATATTAATTTTGTTTAAATTATATATTACTCCATCTATGTTTGTAGTTTCATCGACAACGTATTTGTGTAGTGTATACAAAAATAACGTAAAAAATTGAGATATTGAGAGGTATTCATAAAAATGGATGTTTTAATGTATTTATAGACCAAACCACTAGGTTTGCCATCCTGAACCTAAATCTGAGGCAACCAGCTCAGCAAACACATATGTTGGAGTTGTCATTACTACTCCCAAAAATATTTAATTGGAAGAAACACGTACACATTGCTAAGAACGTACACATGCTCTATAAATGTGCACAAGCTCTAGTAACACACACGCACTCCTAAAGTGTGTGTGCATTAGTAGGATGAGGAGAGCGTGCACGTTCCTACTAACATGAAATCTCTCTCTCTCTCTCTCTCTCTCTCTCTCTCCTACACCCCCCCCACCCTCCCTCTCTCTCTCCCCCCTCTTCTCCCCCCCTCTCTCCCCTCCCTCCCTCTCTTACCCTCTCCCCCTCTCTCTACCCCACTTTCTCTTTCCTTCTCTCTTTCACTCTATCTCTCCCTTCCACTCTCCNTCTCTACCTCTCTCCATATTTTCCTCTATGTCTACCCCACTCTCCCCCTTCTCACCCTCCCTCTGTTTCTCTCTCTCCCTCCATCCCTCACCTCCACCATTGCAACACACTTTCTCCCTCCTTCCCTCCTTCTCTCTTCTTCAACCCATATCTCTCTCACTCTCTCTCTCTCTCTCTCTACCTATTTCTCTCCTCCCTATGCCATTCTCTCCCCCTCTCTCCATCCCTACTCCCTCTCTCTTTCTCCCCCTCCCACTATATCTCTTGATATCTCTCTCCCCCCCTCTCCCTCTGCCCCTCTCTCCATTCCTCCTTATATACCCCCATCTCTCTCTCTCTCCACCATATAGCACTCTCTCCCTCCTTCCCTCTCCCTCTCTACCCCAATATACCCCCTTTTCTCTCCATCCATCTCTCTCTCTCCTTCTATAGGCCCCTCGCTCTCTCTCCCTCTCACT
>ML777053.1:584917-646894 GCA_009831015.1 Picea engelmannii | reverse complement strand
GAGAGTGGGTAAGTGAGAGAGATAGAGAATTTGGGAGAGAGCTAAGATTTGGATTTAAAATGGATCTAAGTTGATTTTAAAAAGGTTTTGAAGACTTCAATTTACACTTGCGACATTGTCAATACTTACTAATACTTATATCTATCCAATTCTGCTTCAACTTTTAAAGGCACATAGTAGCCACTATCACTTCTATTTTTATTTTAAACCGTGAGAAAATAATACATTATTACAAGTTTTAAATGTTTAATAATTATTTTCACTTTTCACTTTAAACTACATATAATTATTACATCAAAACATTTTCAGAAGCCAAACAAAGATTTGGAAAAATAGTTTGAAAAGTTATTGAAAACACATTTAAGGTGGTTATATCACTAGGAAGGAAGGGGGTTTCTTTAAGCATGCAACATGGTGCGAAAGACAAATCCTTTGAATAAATAGTTTGGAAAGTAGAAGGAAGGTGGTTTCTTTAAGCATGCGACATGGTGCGAAAGACAAATCCTTTGAACAAATGGTTTGGAAAGTAGTTGAATATATATGATTATGTGGTTTATATATATAATCAAATGTGGCTAAATATATATCTCATCATATTATAAAATGATGAAATATTATAAAATGGTGAAATTGGAATATCAATAAGGGAATTAGGGTATACTATGTTTTTATGGATTTAATGTTTATAAAAATAAATTAGGTTAAAAATATAAGCATATTATAAAATGGAAAAAAGGTAATATCAAAATCAATTAGGTGTTTATAAAAATAAATTAGGTTAAAAATATAAGCATATTATAAAATGGAGAAAAGGGAATATCAAAAGCTAGGGTATATTTTGTTTTTATGGATTTAATGTTTATAAGAATAAATTATAGATGTCAAGTTTCAAATTTTTTAATATTTAAAATTTGTTTTAAACTTTTTAATATTTAAAAATTGATTTCAATTTCAATTTTTTTAATATTTAAAAAATAATATGTATACTTTGAAGTGAAACATGTAATTAGCATTTTATTATCTCTGATGTCAATAGTATCAAAATTAAAGATATGCCAAGTTGATGGCATTATATACTATGATTAGAATGCATAAATAAATGGCTGAAATGAATCTTACCTCTATTGTTCATGATTTTTTGAATTGACTCAAAGGTTTGATGGGAATAAAGTTATAGGGTGGTTTTGTTGAATGTAATGGTTGTTTGGTAGTATCACTTTTACAATTGCTTCGATCTTATTCATTAACAATCCACTTGAACTTTACAAAATATGGGTAAATATGATAGTTAGAAGTAATGTTGTTGTTTATGTATGCATAATTGAAGCCATCTTATGAGTGTGAGATATGATTGAAACATCTATTTTTAGAGAGATCACGAAGAATATATGAATAAAATATAGGTAATTGTTTTAGGTAATAACAGAGTAAGTTGATTATATATTTGTTATTTTGGATAGATCTATAAAATAATTTGTATTGAAACATCTATTTTTAGAGAGATCACGAAGAATATATGAATAAAATATAGGTAATTGTTTTAGGTAATAACAGAGTAAGTTGATTATATATTTGTTATTTTGGATAGATCTATAAAATAATTTGTTTAATTGAATCAAAGAATTTTTTACAATTTAGAAAGATGTAAAAAAACACATGGTAGGAGGATGTAGTGAAAAAGGTCTTAATAACATTAATCCATATAAATCCACTCTCAAACACATTTAACATTGAGAATACCCTAAAAAACCGGACAATAAAAAAAGATGGAAGTCACAAAAAAAAAAAGGCCATAAATGTGCAAAACATATATGAGGGAATACCCATCTTAATGGTGGAATCAACTCTCACATCATAAACATATAAACATATATTAGGTATGATATATCATTTCGAGAAATCTATGACTACTCACTTCTTCAGTTATCATATATTAGTTTATAATCATCTATATATGAAGTTTATAAGTGTCCCAAATTTTGACCTCGAGTTTAATATCGGAGCTGGATCAAAAACATGATCACTAAAGGTGTTTGTGTATTAATAATTTTGAAGACACAAGTATTTGAAATGCATTGGCATGCAGTGATCCAGTTGGATATTGGTGGCCACCCACTTATATCAACTGGCTCATATTGACAGTTTTTAGTTCAACACATTCTTCTATAATTATTTGTAATTGTGGGTTCTACACTTTCGGGATTGTCTGAAGCCCTACACAGCTTCCAGGTGGAGATCGGTGGCTTCCCACCTAATCCAACTGGCTTATTTTGGATGTTTTCATGTTAGCACATCTTTCTGTACTTCCAGGGTCGTTTTGGGGTCCTAAACAGTGTTTTTTTGGCTTGCCACAATCAAATTGTAAACATAGTCAGAGTTTGACGACATAATGTGTAGTTCTCGAAAAGACATTTCCAACGGTCTATCACGCACCTAAAATGGAGGTTGTATGCAAAAGTTACGACCCTAGGAATTTGAGGTACCAACTTACCCATCAGGGCCCACATAACTTTTGGCGTTTCATCTCCTAGGGTTAGGTTTTTGGATGTCTAGGGTTTTAACATTCATGAGTAATGTTAAAAAGGACTATGGAGCCTCATTGTAATCATTCTGCTCAGACAGATGCACATAGCAGCCACATCTCTTCTTAGAGATAGCTACCACCATTCGAGCAAGTTGTTTTCAGTTATGCGGTTTTACAGTTTCAACCTATTTCATTTATTCAATAGAAGTTATTGTTCACTGGATATCTGTCGTTGTTGTATTTAGTTTGTTATTCATTTAATTCCACTCATAAATCTAGATCAGTGGTATCAGAGTGATCTTCTCTTCATTTATTTTTCTTCGTGCATGTCCCCGACAAGATCTGGGTACAAGAAGTTGGGACTCGAACCAATCGAACCTTTGCAAGATTGGTTGTGTCATGCCCGAAAATAACCCATGGGGGATGAAAATAAATATGATGGAGTAGGAGATCCTTTTAAAAGTTTGCTCGAGGAATCCCTTGCACGACAAAGGAATAAAATGATGGAAAAATTTGCACAGATCCTTCGGTGGCTGCCTACAGGAGACGCATCTTCATCAAGTGGCTATGCAACCCCCTTCAATGTACAGGTAAATTTTGATATTCCATTATTTGAAGGACTGATATATGTGGATGCTATAGATAAATGGTTGAATCTACTTGAAGGGTATTCTTCAGTCCATAATTTTTTCGATAGGGAAAAGATTAATTTTTCACTCCTCAAGGTCGTCCCACATGTTAAAGAATGGTGGGATACTTACTCTGAGCAAAGGGCCATAGAGGAATCTGCAATTTTTTTGGTCGCCCCCACATGGGATTCCTTCAGGGATGCCATTAAGGAACAATACTACCATGTTGGAAGCTACAAAGACCAGTACACAAGATGGACCACCTTGCATCAGAAAAGGGACCAGACAGTACCATATTTCACCAATGTTTTCCGTACCCTATGTACCAAATTGGGTATGAAAGGCTCTGAGTGAAATATGGTGCTCAAATACCGCGGTTGTTTGCATAGATACATTCAAATATAAATAGAATTTTTGGACATTGCATCATTGTGTACAACTTATAGAAATGATGTCAAGATCGAGCATAAATTTAAGCAAAAGAGGCGAGAGTTTGGATCTGCAAACTTCTCACAGTCGAAGCAGGGAAAAGGTGGCCCCAACCCACAAAACAAGGGACAAAGAAAATATGGCCACTCTTAGGACAACCAGTCCAAGCCACAACACAATAAGGGTAATGAGAATTTGAAGGACACGGGAAAATGGTGTGAATACCATAAAATCCCTTGGCACAACACCGAAGAATGCCTCTCCAAGAAGTCACTGGTGGTCGAGATGAAAACTTCTGAGTCAAAGGCAAATTATGACTCTGAATAAAATCCAGAAGGAGGGAAGCAGATTATCAATGTTGAACCCAATGTTATTGTCGTTACCACCAAAGTCCAACCAAGCGAACCATAAGAACCAGAGGAAGGGGAACGCCTCTTTCACTCACATATGTGGGTAAAGGGGACTCCACTTCATTTCATTATCGATAGCGGAAGTCAGAAGAACCTAATCTTAGCAGAGATCATCAATCGGTTGAACCTACCGAAAACACTGCACCCGTAGCCCTACACCATCGACTAGCTTCGCCAAAAAAGAGATCTTTGTATCATCCAACAATGTCGTCTACCCTACGACATTAAGCCTTTCAAAGAGGATGTATTGTGTGATATTGATCCCCTTGAAGTTTGTGATGTTCTTTTAGGACAACCATATTTTTTGAAGCGACATGTTGTGTATGAGTCTAGACCCCGCAGTGTTATTATTGCTTTGGGTATAAAATTGTACAGGATACCATAGGTAGCTTTTCCTACTGCTATTTCTTTAATCTCTGCTAATCAATGTTGTAAGGTCATTTCACAGACCGAGAAGTTTGTATTCTTTGTGATCCGTGCTCACAGTAAGAAGAAGGTTGTCACCACATTTGTGGTCTCTACATAGAGCCTCTCTTTAGAGTAGAAGCAAGTGGACGAGATCATGGAAGAATACAAAGACATATTCTCCTCACGCATCGGAGTACCGATGCACTTCGAAGTCAAGAATCCAATTGTTCTAACCCCTGATGCACTTTTTCCTAATGGACCAATATATTATCGCTCGCTGATGGAAAATGAAGAAATCAAGCTTCAGATCCACGAACTGCTTCAAAAGGAGCACATCATACCCAAATCCTCCCCTTGTAGAAGCCCGATTGTACTGGTGCAGAAGAAAGACAAGACCTGGAGGCTCTGCATTGATTATAGAGCATTAAACAAAATCACAGTTAGGAACGAGTAGCCAATTCCTAGAATTGATGACTTTCTTCACCAGCTCAAGGAGGAAAATTTCTTCAGCAAGATTGACCTAAAGTCTAGCTACCACCAAGTTCCCATCGAACAAATTGATGTATGGAAGACAACTTTCAAATCTAAAGAAGGTCTCTTTGAATGGGTGGTCATGCCCTTTGGCTTAACAAATGCACCAACCACATTCATGAGGTTGATGGATGATGTATTGAGACCCTTCACCAACTCTTTTGTGGTGGTATATTTGGATGAAATCCTCATCTTCAGCAAAACTTGGGAGGAGCACATGCAACATATTCAACAGGTTTTGATCACTCTATGGTAGCACAAGCTATATGCCAACTTGGAAAAATTCTCCTTTGGCATGAACAAGGTCTAATACTTGGGCTACATTGTCGATGAGAATGGCGTACATGTTGATCCATCTAATATATAAGTCATTCGTGATTGGCCAGCCTCAACCACACTAACTTAGCTTCGGAGCTTCTTGGGACTTTCCAACTTCTACCAACGATTCGTGTTGGGATTCTCCCATATTGCATGGGCCCTCAGCCAAGTGACCAAGGGCGGTGGCAGGGAAAATTTCGCATGGGGGAAGGAACAACAATGAGCATTTGATGATCTGAAGCATCGCTTGGGATCAACTCAAGTACTTTCCTTACCCTATCTACAACAACCATTCGAGATTGATATTGATGCATCTGACTATGTTGTAGGTGCAGTTCTCACTCAACACAGTCATCCAGTAGCATACCATATTGAGACACTCTCAGATACTGTCTGAAAATACCCCACCTATGACAAGGAAATGTATTCCATTGTACAAGCCTGTCATCAAAGGAAAAAATACATTCTGGGAAAGAAGGCAATCATCCACACTGAAGTTGTAGAATGATCGCCATCAGAAGTGGTCCACCTACCTGCAACAGTTCCATCTCCACATCAATTATAAGACAAGGAGCACAAATCGTGTCATTGACTACCTCAATCGACCTCCCGTGGATGCACTAAGCACCATGCTCCATTCTTGTGGGAATGAGGCATCTGAGTGGCCCCAACTTTATCAACAAAATCCGTACTTCGCCACCACCTATCAACTCTTGGGTATAGGCAGGAATGTCACCGATTTTCACATTCAGGATGGACTATGATTCCATCGGGTCCATATTTTTGTTCCTACAAGTGAGCGTGCAAAGCTTATTTGGGAGGTTCACTATAGTCGGATGGTAGGAAATTTTGGCATGGAGAAAATTGTGGTCGTTCTACAGAAAAAATTGTATTGACCAAAACTTCGACAAGAAGTCAACAAGTATATCAGATCTTGCATTGTATATTCCATTGCCAAGCCAACCATTAAGAAGAACGGATTATACACCCCTCTTTATACTCTCGAGAGGCCTTGGGAATCCATATCGATGGATTACATGTCTGGCCTTCCATCCACCAATCAAGGAAATGATTGTGTATTTGTGGTAGTTGATCGGTTTTCGAAGATGGCCATTCTCACAGCCTGCAAGAAGAGCATCATTGCGACAAATACTACCAAGATTTTCTTTGAACGAGTGTGGTTCCATTTTGGGATAGAACAAACCATCATCTTTGATTGGGAAAAAAGGTTCCTCAACACATTTTGGTTGAGTCTCTGGCCACTATTGGACACCAAGCTCACTAAATCCACTTCCTTCCACCCTCAAACCAATGGCCAAATAAAGGTCATCAATCAAATGATTGTGCACATATTGTGCATTTATAACTCTAAGCAACTGCATACATGGGATGAGAGTCTTCCCTATGTTCAAAACAACTACAACATGGCTCTCCATAGCTCCACCGACCATAGTACCTTTCAGGTTGGGCTGGGATTCCATCCCTTGGGTCCCATTGATGTTGCACTACCTCTTGCAACAACACAAACATATTCTTTCCATGTTTATTCTGAGGCCGACAAAGCCACCAGATTCATTGAGAAGATTCAGCACATCCGCCAATAGGTCCATGAGATTTTGCAGAAAGCCAATGCTAAGTACAAGCAACGCCATGATCAACACCGGGTACCACACCAGGTTCAAGTGGGAGACAAGGTTTGGTTACATTTTCAAAAAGAGTGCCTTACAGGGCCCCATCGGAAGCTCCTCCCACTTCACTATGGGCCTTATACTATCACCAAGGTTGTGGGTAGAAATGATTTTGAGCTCAACACTCCACCCTTCCTTGGCTTTCACTTAGTGTTGAATGTGGACCTCCTTCGGCCATATTTTCCACCATTATTGGACACCTCAGAGATCGCAGAACAATTGACACCAACAGATCTCAACCCTAACTACACGGAACATGTATCCACTGATCATATAGTGGACACATAGGTCATGGTCACTCACCAGTAGAGGATCCAACTTTATCAAGTTGTCAAGGTAGGGTAGCTCCTCCACCAAGGCAAGTGACTCACCCAGGGCCAAATTCAACTGAAGTTTCCTCACCTGATGGGGGCACTCAATGCAATGGAGACCATTGCTTCGTAAAGGGGGAGGATTGATTCAGGTGGATATTGGTGGCCACCCACCTATGCAACTGGCTCTTGTTGATAGTTTTTAGTTCTACACATTCTTCTGTAATTCTTTGTAATTGTGGGTTCTACACTTTCATTCTTGTCTAAATCCCTACACAGCTTCCAGGTGGATATTTGCGGCCACCCACCCAATCCAACTGGATTATTTTGGATGTTTTCATGTCAGCACATCTTTCTTACTTCAAGGGCCATTTTGGGGCCTTAAACAATTTTTTTGGCTTTCCACAGTCAAACTATATATGAAGTTAGAGTTTGATGACATAATGTGTATTTCTTGAAAAAACCTTTCCAATAGGTTATCACACGCCTAAAATGGAGGTTGTATGCAAAATTTACGACCCCGAGAAGTTGAGGTACCAACTTACCCATCGGGGCCCACATAACTTATGGTGTTTCATCTTCTTGGGTTAGTTTTTTGAATGTCTAGGGTTTTGGAATTCATGAGTAATGTTAAAAAGGCCTCTAGAGACTCATTGTAATCATTCTTCTCAGATGGATGTGTGTAACAGCCACATCTCTTCTCAGAGATAGCTACCACCATTTGAGCAAGTTGTTTTTAGTTCTGCAGTTTTACAGTTTCATCCTATTTCATTTATTCAATAGAAGTTATTGTTCACTGGATATCTATTGTTGTTGTTGTATTCAGTCTATTATTCATTTCGTTCCACTCATAAATGTGAATCATGCAATGGCATAGATTTGATATTCATTTGATTCTTAAATTAAAATAAAAGTTATATTGTAAAGGAAGAAACACATTGACCAAATAACATAAATTGTAATATATATTATATGTATTTTTTAAGGAACGTTATATAAATCAAGTGGGCAATATTTATGAAAGATGATATTTGACTTAACTACAAGAACATTTTCATTTATTAGTGTCATATTTATGACGGAAGAAACAAGTGTTGTGTGGCAACGTAGTCCCTGCCAAGCAGCTTACAAGGTAAATTTTGGAAAATGGGGTCGAATTGTAAATGACGGAAGTGTTTGGTGCAAAATGTATATCACAGAAGTGTTGTGTGCAACATGTATATCACGGAACAAGAGGGCATAAAAGGTAGATAGAAGGCCGCGGAGATATAATTGGCTAAGTGTTGAAAGGAACTACAGGCGGTCGAGCTCATGATGTGACAATATAGGACCAATTGACGAGTTCGAAAAAAGTCAGGTTCAAGTTTAAATATATTTATTTAAATTGTATTTATATTAATTATCTTAATAGATAATTTATGGTCCAAATTTAAACATGTTCGAATATGTGGATGAATTGTATACCACGAAAGTTTTGGGTGCAATATGTATACGGCAGAAGTGTACATGACACAAGTTTTGGGTGCAAGATCTATAATAGCACCAACCTGGGGGGGGTAAATCGTTGTTGATTGTATTTATACTAATATATCTTAATAGATAATTTGTGGTCATGTATCTTAATAGATAATTTGTGGTCCAAAATGTAAAACATGTTCGACTATGTGGACGAATTGTATAGCACGAAAGTTTTGGGTGCAAGATGTATACGGTGGAAGTGTATATGACGCAAATTTTGGGTGCAAGATCTATAATAGCAGCAACCCGGGGCGTAAAAAGTTGTTGAATACATTTTTTGGTTGTTAATGCCAATAAGTGTTATAGGATAATCCCCCTGCGGTCAATTGGATTTCCTCTCGGATACTAGACCCCTATGACCAAGACAGAAAAGTGTTATTGTGGACACTGAATTTCCTTTTCATAAAGCTAAACTATCCAAAGAAGAAGAAGGAAGAAGAGTAAATACCTTTTTACCGACGTTTGTCCTTGCTCGATCCAGGCTGATCTTGATCTCCAAGTTCTTCAGAAGGTCCTGCAATACAATGAGAAACAACAACGAGACATACTTCCTACTCTACCATGAATAGCTTCATAATGAATCTATGAAAGAAACAAGTTCATGAAACGTGCACAAACTTTAAAGGAAACATGCCAAGCATAGATTTATATTAATGAAAACAAAGTGACATTCTTACATCCATGGATGTAGGTGCAACAGCTTCACCAAGCTCTCTTTGTCCAGACCCTTGCTCAAATAATCCACACAGAATGTTGATGCTTCAATGATATCTCCCTTATGAGATCATAAGTTTGATACTTCACAATGTCTCCCCTTCCTTATGAGATCATAAGTTAGGTGCTTCTCAATTTCTCTATCTTGTTTTTCACCATGAGAAGGCCTCCTTATATAAGTTTGGAGAGACCTAACCACTTGAGAGATATTTGGGATAAGTTGAGGATTCCTCTCCTTCAGTTGTGGATCTTCCCTAAGATCATGCCTTAACCTCAGATTCGAATCCAACCAGCTTCATAGATTGAGGGGATTCTTCCTTTATTTATCTCAACAAACCAAAATTCACTCAGAAAGGGAAACACTCCCCCAAAAGGGTGCACAAAGAATTTCAATGCTCCCCCAAAGAAGGCTAGGGAGCATCGGCGCTCCCTGACGGTGGGTAGGGAAGCGCTGCCTTACAAAAATCATTTTTAAGTGGTTTTCTTCATGGAAAATGCTTTGTACTCCTCATCAAATGATTTATCTTCCTAAAACCAGTCTTTGAGGGTGTCTTAAGTGTCCTTGTGATTTTGTTAGAGGCACGCCATAGGAAAGATGGCAGTATGATGTTTGTAACACTTGCAACACTTGCGGTCAATATGCAACACTTGAGACACTTGTAATGACGACAATAGGTCATCATTGAAGTGTGTAATTTTGATGTGTAACAGATTGCCCCCCAAAGTACGAAGTTAGAAGACAAAAACTGATGATTGAAGTACTTCGTAGACTTTTTCGAGCAGGGGAACGGATTCAGAGAACTTGATAGAATCTGCACACAACCATCAAACAAATATTATTACATGTTTCAAGCCCAAGGCAGGCATACCTATTCTTGAGTGATAAAGACTTTCCAGGTATGGCCGCCATAAAATACACTTTGGATCCATAATTATATTGATAAAAAGGTATAGCCACTGAAGATACAATGTGGATCTATACTCTTATGACCTGAACTGATCGTAGCCACGAAGAATACATAGTGGATCTACGAGACGACAAGACATAGCCACACCCAATACAAAGTGGATCTATGTGACAGTATATGTGTCAATGTTCAAAAGAAACTCTGTCGCAACCTGGGAAAAGTACAGATAAGAGTGATGACTCAATACAGGGTCTTATTACCGATCCCGATGTAGTATGAATCTAACCATGTGAATAGATGTCCTGATGTCGAACATGGCATAAACCACTTGATTACCGGTCAATGAGGTAAACCGTTAATAAGCGCAAGGGAAATCACCATTGATATCAATGATTCCCAAGATACTCTAGTACATTCCAACAAATGTGAATGGATGAGTTGAAGTCGAACATCTGTGCAATCATCTGATCAAAGGTCAATGATGTAAACCCATTATCGGATGTGAGGAGGCTTGCCATTGAGGCATGCAGGTCCCAAGGTACTAACTGGTTTCTAAGTCTAGCTCCTAGATAATGTGTTGAATTCGACAGGAATAGACTCGTCGAGGGAGGGCCTTGGTGTATCCCCCATCAATGACATGAAACTAACACAGATATGTAATTGGTGGATCAAAAGAACATGGACTAAAACGGGTATTGGAACAGGAATTTGTGATGGTTGACTCTTGAGGCAGATACTTCCCTTGAACACTGAGGCATGACAACAGAAACTCGACAAGGACCAAAAATTGATAATGCAGTGGATACTGTGAATTTCATCGGGTGACCCAAAGGAGTAAGGAAACTCAAATGATTGGTTCAGTGCAGAGGTTCAGCGGATAAAAATGCGTGCAAATATAAAATGTCGTGTTCAAGGGCAACTGTAAGAATTACTGGTAATGCTCTCAAAAACTGCTTGGCTTGCTTCCATCAATTTTCCCCCCATCCAGATAGACGGTTACCTCTTTTTAATTTAACGAGCTCGAGGAAGGTAACACATGCTCAATATAACTCACCTTCGGTAAGTCCCTCTTCCTTTGCTTAACGAACTAGAAGAAATAAGGATTCGGTCCCATATGGGCCCTTCAATGTATGATTGTTTAACGAGTCCAGAGAAGGTAAAATCAGTGTTTTTTCATATTTAGAGAGTCTGAAAATGACTTAAAGATGACTCCAGTGTTTTCATTTTTTGTAATGTTAGTCTCGCGAGGCCAAAAAAGAGATAAATTATCACTCGAAAGACACCCTTTCAAACCTTTTAACGAGTGTGAAAGGAAGCAAGATCACTCGACAATATTTTCATGTTTAGAGAGTCTGAAAAGAGATTAAAGGAGACTCCAAGGGGTTCCTTTTTCGTGTATCCATGCGAGCCCGAAAAAGAGATAAAAGGTTTCTCGGTTACATTCTCATGTTTTTATGAGCACGAGAAAGAACAAAGACTAAGCTCGGTATGCCCCCAGCTTGAAAAGATAGTGGCTTAACTCCATAATGATCATCAAAGTCTAGAGACATGCCCCCCCCAAGCTTCAATTCGTTCACCGACTTTGAGGTTGTCACCAATTTCTATACTAGATGGAGAAAAAGGATAAGGGTGGATGAAATGAAGGTTCAAATATGAGACCTAATGAAAGACTCAACTCGACGTCTATGAGATTTGGAAAGAGACTCGACCTGACAGGAGAGGTGATTGTTTCATTTGTTATCGAGCTTGACACAGGAAAAGAACTATGCTCAAGGCTTCGGGTTCAGTCCCCAGATTTTTGTTTCATTTTTTAATGAGCTTGTTACAAACAAGAAAACTATGCACATGACCTCTGTTTCATTTTTTAACAAGATTTCCACATAGAAGAGAAACTATGCTCATGGACTCTTCTTGATTAAGGCTTCCAAGAGGATAACGCTCTGGAAGGACACCATGTCAAGGGACAAAAATCGGTCATGGCTTCCAAAAGATATTCACTGGATGGAAGAAGAATGCTCTAGAAGGAACACATGTCGAGGGTCTCATCAGGGGTAAGGATATCAGGCTCCAATATCCCTACCGAAGAGATCATCATGTAAACTACCAGATCTAAGTCACCAGAAATTGAAGGCATGGGAGACAATGCCACATAATTGACCTGTGGCAGGGGTGATACCGACTGCATATAAGGCCCGTTTAGGGAAGTCATTGGGTTGATGGTCAAGTCAGGGCCAACAAACGAAAGTTGATCAATAGTCACCATTCTTCCATCGTGTGGAAAAGATATCACACGAAAAAGAGTGGACACAATAGTTTTCATGGCATAGACATAATCTCGCCCAAGGAGTAAATCTAAATCCAAGGGGTCTTGGACTACCATAACATCAATAAAGATAGTTTTTCCTCCCAAAGTTACAGGAAACTAAGGAAGGATCCCTAAAGGGTGACTGGTACTTCTGTTAAAAGCGAACAGAGTCTGGGTAACCGGCACAAGCCTAGGATAACTCAAATCTTGCCAAGAAATAGAGGACAAAATACTAACAGACGAACCTTCATCTATCAACGTCTGAGGAACGGCCCAACCACAAACCTGTACTGTGATATTGAAAGGAATGTGAGAGGGAAGATGAGGTCCAGTTAGCACACCCCAATCAAAAAGGATGGCCTCATTACTTGGAGGGGTTTTCACAGGATAAGGAGGAATTCCCGTTGGCACGGTAGATCCTGTATCAACAAGAAAAACGTGGGCAGTATCGGGTTTACTCTCTAGAGGGAGAGTAGGATCGACAGATGGTGGAATTGGATCGACCACTTTGGAACTCTTCAGAGGAGGAGTGGGATTGGCCGATGATCTGACCGGAGCAACCACTTTGGCACTCCTCGATGCAGGAGTGGGATCGATCGATGGTGAAACCATATCAACCACTTTGGCACTCTTCAAAGGAGGAGTGGGATTGAATGATGATGTAACCGGAGCAACCAATTTGGCAGTCGTCAGAGGAGGAGTGGGATCAACCACTTTGACACTCTTTGGATGAAGGGTGGGACTGACAAATGATGGGACTAGATCAATCACTTGGGTTTCACTTTTCATATGAAAAGTGGGGTTGATCGATGACAGAACTGGATCAGCTACTTTGGTGAGTGGTTCAACTGAGGATGAAACTAGATTGACCACCTGATCAACTGAACTGACTGGGGATGGAACCAAATTGATCATTCCATCAACTAACGATGGGTTGGGGGAAATTTTGTGATAACCAGTTGGAAGTTTAAGCTTTTCCAAAAGAGAAGAAGCCTCGTCCATGCAAAGAAAAAGGTGGGAATAATGATCACCTTCACATAACATACAGGGGAATTTGACAATTGTCTTCTTCTTACCAACCTTAACGTCACTAGTTAACAGGGCATCACCAGCATGACCAGTAGGAACCGATGACGTGGAAGACCATATTCTAAGACCTTGAGAATACCAGGGCAATCCCTCAGAAAGTGGTCACCCTTACAAAGACTGCAAGGGAATTTGGGTTTCAGATTCTTCATTTTAATCTTGTTGACCTCATCAACACTCCCAGTACTATTAACAGTAGCTGGTTGCTTGGATCCAACATCTAATGTAGTTGGAGGCTTGGTCCCTTTCTGGTTCATCTTCTTCTCTTTTCGTTTCTTCTTCTCTTTCTGTTTCTTCTTCTTCTTATCAATCTGGCTACTTGCTTGAGAGCTTTCACTAGGTGAAGAAGGAGAAATGGAAGGAGACCTGATGGGCGAAGAAGGAGAAAGGTCAACATGAGCTTGATGTGTGGGTGGTGTGCCTACACCTTAAGCACCTGCATTCAATATCACCGGAGTGGAAAGAACCCATACTGGTAACCCAATTGTGAGACCTGGAAGGCTCAAAGTAACGATGTAAGGAGGACCAACATTTTCGTAAGAAGGAAAAACAAAGGGTTCCCCTGGAAAAGGGGTTCCTTAATTGGTCATTCCAGGACTGACGCCATAAAAATAAAAATCTAACCTAGATTATGCAAGGGAGAACAAACAACACACGCTAAAAATCTAGTAAGCAAACAAGCAAACAAAACCTTCTCACAATGAGCACACTAGTTAAGGATGAAATCCAATGTCGTAGGAACAAAGTAAGAAGGAGTTGAGATAGAGTGGGTGGAAAAGTTACATTGACGACCTACTTAATGGACTTACACCCTGGTGCAAGCTCCCACACATAATCGTGGGTATACCCTCCAAGGAGCCCAAGTGATTCTGGTCAATGTCGATTCCAGGTACCGTGAAGACTTGCCCCTCCATAGTCACCTTGTGTAAACACCCTAAAGAGATAGGCCACTAAGGTTACCAACTACAACAGTGATGCCTGGGGAAATAGTCGATAGTCCGATCCACTTGCAAGGGCAGGGTATCTAGACTAAAATCAACTTGAAAGGATTCTACTCATCATTGTGTGTATACCTTCAAGCGACCCCCATAATACGCGCAATCTCTACACCAAGACCAACAAAGCAGGGTGAGTAACTCTGCTAGTCTCAATGCGACCTCAAGTTTGACCCTTGTGTGAGAAGGGCTTCCCAGGAAAAAATGTAGCAATTGGATTTCACCGCTCCCTAACACAAGATCCTATGTTTGTTTTCAACTTTGGAAAGTTATATTTCACACCTATTCCAAAGCCCTACAACTAATCTAATGTAGGTTTTCTACCAGAAAATGTAAAAATGTCTAATTAATTTTTAGTTTAGCACTTGATTTTTAAGGTTGTTGTTACTCAAAAGGAAAACGGCATGGACAATATGGTGTTTTGACCGACTTGAAAGTTATGAAAATAGATGAATATTCAATCTTTTCATTTCAATGAAAGCTATGCTACGAGAAGGAGAAAACATTCATCATTCAAGATGCACAATGTCCCAAAATGCCAAAAAACATGCAATTCCGCTACTTCAAATGCAAGTTAGTTTCACTACCCAAAATAAAGAATGCATCTAACTTCTTTGTTTGATTCTAATTTATGAAAACAATACATACAAATCCTTTGATGATTCACTACTTCCAATCAGGAGAAAGAGTCCCATGCAGATGCAAAAGACACGAAGCAAAAGGCTACAAACAAAGGACGCATTCAAGGCAGTGAGGACTGAAAGAAAAAAAGTAGAAGCTTGTTATAACAAGAACTCATTCAAGGATACTAAAACCAAAAGGCATCCAAGGAGTACAATAAAATGCAGAGAAGAATCCAAGAAAAGATAGAGAGAAAGAGAAACCACTCAAAACTGTCCCGATAAAAACGTAGCTAGAAAAGGAAATTTCACATTTCTGAAAGAGGTTTCAAGCTCTAATCAAGACAAAAGAGAGTGAAAAGCATAAAAAACCATCAAGAACCAATCCAAACAACTTCACAAACCAACCATAGACTCTGGGTAAAGAGTACTACAAAACAGGCTGCAAAAGACTGAGCAAAAGAAGGAAATTTCACTAAAAAACGACACTAGCGCTCCCCTAGAAGGGTGCACAGAGTGTTGCAACCCCCCATAAAACATTGTAGGGGAGCGCTGGCACTCTAGTATGGCCTACAGGGGGGTGTTGGTGCTCCCATAAACTCATAAAATAGCCAAAAATTTGCAAAAAAATACCCAAAATGCATGAAAAAAGGTGAAATTTCTAGTGAAGGTAGGAGAAAGGTAATGGATGATGAACAACCACGAAATGCTTGGGAAAATGACCAAATATCAAATGGAACAGTGCATATATCCTTGATTTTCCTCACAAAATCTTCCATTCAGTCAGATAAATGAGAAGAAAACAGTAAGTTGACTCTAAATCGTCAAAGACAAAGAGTGTCTTCAAGGTAAGGAAAAAACATCAAAATTCCAAACAAAAGGTGATCAATTCTCAGAAAGCAAAGTGTTGAAGGCCAAGACCAAGATGTACTGAGGTTGTAAGACTCTTGATCAAGTGCCAAAAGCAAGAAATGAACTCAGAGAATGAAACCCTAGAAAAATTTTCACAGAAAAGGGGCAGTGCTCTGGTGTAAAGGGCACTAGAGCATTCCAACGCTCTGTGTAAGACCAGCAGGGAGCGCCAACGCTCTGGTATAAGAGGTAGGGGGGCGTTGTCCACTAAAAATTCAGAAAAATGTCCAGAAAATCAAAAAAATTCAAGGAACTTTAGGAAATCAAAATGTATGAGATGAGGTAAAGAGCCAATCAACATAGTTCTAAGAATCAAAGACATAGTATGGAGAAGGTCAAAAATGAGTAAAGGCCAAAAAAAGACCTAGAAAAGGAAACAAAAATCAAGGTCCCTCCCCAGTGGAGTCACCAATTTCTGTTACAGGATAATCCCCCTGCGGAAAAGTGGATTTCCTCTTGGATACTAGACCCCTATGACCAAGACAGAAAAGTGTTATTGTGGACACTGACTTTCCTTTTCATAAAGATAAACTATCTAAAGAAGAAGAATAAATAAGAGTAGATACCTTTTTATCGACGTTTGTCCATGCTCAATCCAGGCTGATCTTGATCTCCAAGTTATTTAGAAGGTCTTTCAATACAATGAGAAACAACAACGAGGCATCATACTCTACCATGATTAGCTTCATAATGAATCTATGAAAGAAACAAGTTCATGAAACGTGCACAAACTTTAAAGGAAACAGACCAAGCATAGATTTATATTAATGAAAACAAAGTGAGATGATTACAACCATGGATGTAGGTGTAGCAGCTTCATCAATATCTCTTTGTCCAGACCCTTGCTCAAATAATCCACACAGAATGTTGATGCTTCAATGATATCTCCCTTATGAGATCAAAAGTTTGATACTTCACTATGTCTCCCCTTCCTTATGAGATCATAAGTTAGGTGCTTCTCAATTTATCTATCTTGTTTTTCACCATGAGAAGGCCTCCTTATATAATTTTGGAGAGACCTAACCACTTGAGAGATATTTGGGATAAGTTGAGGATTCCTCTCCTTCAGTTGTGGATCTTCCCTAAGATCATGCCTTGACCTCGGATTCGAATCCAACCAACTTCAGAGATTGAGGGGATTCTTCCCTGATTTATCTCAACAAACCAAAATGCAAACAGAAAGGGCAACGCTCCCCCAAAAGGGTGAACATAGCGTTTCAACGCTCCCCCAAAGAAGGCTAGGGAGCGTCGGCGCTCCCTGACAGTGGGTAGGGGAGCGTTGCCTTCCAAAAAAAAAATTTAAGTGGTTTTATTCATGGAAAATGATTTTTACTCCTCATCAAATGATTTCTCATCCTAAAACTAGTCTTAAGTGTCCTTGTGATGTCGTTAGAGGCACGACATAGGCAAGATGGCAGTATGATGTTTGCAACACTTGCGACACTTGCGGTCAAGATGCGACACTTGTGACACTTGTAATGACGACAATAGGTCATCATTGAAGTGAGTAATTTTGATGTGTAACAAAAAGCGAACATGTGCACTGAGTTTTCACGAGTAGAAGCATAATATATATACAATTTTCCAGGCAGGGCCTTACATCTCCTCAAGAACCCTTGTCACCCTATTTTGAAGCTTGTCTGACCATTTTTCCCCTCTACTCTTTCTTTCTTGTTACTTAGTCCGTTTTCTGAAAATGTACCAATGCGTGCATTGATGAACGGTCGAAGTCACTATATAAAATCACAAGTCACATTTGCGCAAATGATGCCTAGCCACTTTTTAGATTGTGGATTCCCAGATAGGCGGGCTCTATAACCGGGGTCAAATTGTAAATTACGCAAGTGTTTGGTGCTAAATGTATATCACTTAAGTGTTTTGTGCAACATGTATATCAGGGAACATGGGGCATAAGAAATCAATAGCGTGAAGTCGCGACGAATTTTAGAGTATGGAAGTTCTGGGTGCAAGATGTATATCACACACCTGTAGATGAGGGAATTTTTGGGTGAAAGATTTATAATAGCGCCAACCTGGGGGTCGGTCAGACTGCCTTGAATTATTTTTGAATATGTATATCATAGAACAGAGGGCATAAAAATTTGATAGCACTAAGTTGTTATCCCACGGAGAGATAATTGGCTAAGTGTTGAAAGGAATTGTGGTCGATCAGGCTCATGATGTGATGATATAGGACCAATCAACGAGTTCAAAAAAATTCAGGTTCAATTTTAAATATATTTATTTAAATTGTATTTATATTAATGTATCTTAATAGATTATTTGTGGTCGAAATGCAAACCATGTTCCAATATGTGGATGAATTGTAGACCACAGAAGTTTTGGGTGCAAGATGTGTATGGCGGAACTGTAGATGGTGTTAGCACTAGAAGTCGCCTCTGGATTGCAGCAGAGGTAAGCCCAATACCCATTAGTTTTATGTTACAATGAATAAATTTAAGGGTGGTCTAATGGACGCAGTCTCAGGATTATAGTGCTTTAACTAAGAAAATTTGGGCTAACATGTATAAGCAGATGAGGTCTTGATATAACTTCAATCAGTAATTTGTAGTAAAGGGTGAGTAGGGGGAAGAGCGGGTGAGGAGATGCATAGGTTTGCTATGGACATCGGGTCTTCCAGCAACCTAAGGAGGAAAAGCTCTGAATACAAGATCTTCTTGAACCCGAAACTTCAGGAAACTGAAAACGTCATAACAATGTGCAATCAAACATACATTACAATATAGTCACAACAACTCGACTAGATCACCCATGCCTGAGTATTCAATATTAGAAGCAAAAGAGATGATAGGAAAGCTGACTATCATTAAACAAGAAGTCTAAAAAGGAAACTCATAACCAGAGAACCAAAGGCTTCATTAAAACTTTACAATGTGGGAGCTTCACTCAACCATCGACCCTTACAAAATACAAAAAATGAGTATATATACTCAAAGAAACTTTCTCCCTACATAAGCGTGCTCTAGTCAATGTATTCAAGGCTTGGCATCTGCATCTTCTTCTGTCAGGTTGCACTTGCATTCTTCTATCAGACGCAAGATCATATCGGTATGGGCTTCACGTGAAAATTCATGACAGGGAACTTTCAGCTGACAGTCTGCCCTCCACAGCCAAATTTTCCATGCTTTCCATTTATGTGGTGAAATTAGGTTTCAACCACCTTCCCCATTTTCATTAAATACTTTTGTAGGGATCAGGGCAAGGCCTAACACCCATGAATGTCCCAGGTGAGCTCACGACTCCTTCAAGTCAATTATGGCACCTCAAAGTCATGCATATCTTTCTATGTGACCAACTCAGGCACTTTGATCCTTTGTGTGGCTCCTTTTCATTTGACCTTGGGCTGCGACTATGTGCCTAATTCCCAAGTGCTTCAATATTTTGCGTTTCGCGAGCTTGCATTGTGATCCTGCTGAAATTTCTGAATCGCGAAAGCATGATTGTTTGGATGGGATGACATGTATCCCTTTGCATCAGATGGCCCTATTGAACATCGACATTTTGGGACCTTGGGATGTCGACATTTCTCACTTCATCTCCCCTGAAACGACTTTCTCCATGTTGATCCTACGCCATGTTTCTTTCTAGAATGGACCGTCAAGATCATTTCGGGACTTCGCGTGTCGCGAGTCTTCAAGACTCTACCCTCCTACCTTTCCTGACTCGCAAAATCATGAAAAGTTGATCCATCGACCCAGATCTCTCCTTTGATCAACAATTGCGATATTATCACGATTTTGCATTTCGCGAGTTCTTATGACTTTGCTCCTTGACTGCTCCATCTCATGAAACCACAAAATGCTAATCTTGCACCACGTGTCCTTCCCTATACCAACGGGTAGGATTGAACTTTTGATTTCGGACCTCTGCTTGACGCTAAACTTGGTGAAACCGTATGATCCCGATCACCCGATAGTCGTCGATCCGATCTACCTGATGGATCTCCATCGCCAAAAGTTGATCTTGCTCGCTCGCTTGATTTGAGTTGATATCAAACTGCTTCAAGTGTTGCGCTTGGTTCTCACGAATGCGGCCTGTATAGTTTACTTGAATGACTGATCAAGGACTTGGGAAACCAAAAGATTAGAGACAGAGATGAAGAGGGGAATGATCGGCTTAAGAGAGAACTGGAAGGTTAAGGGCTGACACTTCTCAGGCAGACAAAAAGAAGAAAACTATAAGACGAAAGGAAAAACCTTATGATTGGGTTTGCAAACGGAGGAGATACGGGAAAAAATACAGACTTAGGTAGAAACCACAAACCCCTGAGGCTTTAACAAGTTTATGTGATAACATTTGGCTCCACGGGGGATGGCATGCTGCCTGCAAGATGCCAAGAACAAGTAGTTCCAGTGCCTTAGCTTTGGGTTATGGAGTCTCCTACTAAAAATAAATAAACATAAAACAAGAGCGGTATTTACAATGGTGGGACGTCGACCGCGGATTTAAACAAAAAACTTTTTTAGGAAGTGCCCATTCACTGGGCCACCAAAAAATTCATCACCCTCCAAATTCTACAACCTGTAAGTATTATTTGGAAATGCCTCAGAAATATTGAAGGGACCAATCCACAAGGCATCAAATTTTCCATGCTTGTCTTTGTCCTGTTTGGGCGCATCCCATTTGAGTACTAGATCTCCCAACTGGAAGTCCTCTTTTTTGACTTTCTTGTCGAAAGTCTTCTTAATTCTCTGTTGACGGCCATGCGCTTTGTCCATCACCTTCTCTCTAGTCTGCTGGACTTCTACCAATTGATGAATTCTTCTAATCATATCGTCAGGCTCTCCTTGGTAGTCCTGAAAGAATTTTTCCACAGGCAGGGCGAGGTGAGAAGGAAAAACGACCTCAGTCCCATATACAAGTTGGAAAGGAGAGATACCCTGGGGCCTCTTTGTTGTCACTCTATCAGCCCATAGAGAAAATTTGAGCTTTGATTCCCAATCTTTCTTGTTGTCCTCTAACAGTCTTTTGATGATCTTTACCGGGCTTTTGTTAGAGGACTCTGCAAGTCCATTGCCTTGGGGATAGTAGGGGGTAGAGTGAATCAATGCAATTTTGAACTGCTTGCAAAACTTGATCAATAGTTCGGCCTTGAAGGATGCAACATTATCAATGAAAATTTTGTTCGGACAACCAAACCTTGCTATAATATCTTCAAGAAAACCAATGATTACTTTGTGAGAAGCGCTCCTTGTGGGGATAGCTTCTATCCACTTGGTGAAATAATTTGTTGCAGTTAAAATCCATTTGTGTTGACCACTTGAAGCAGGATGAATTTCCCTAATAAATTCTAGGCCCCACTGTTGGAAGGGCAGAGACTTGAGTTGTTGCTTCCTAGAGAATTTCTGACATTTGATACAGGCCCTAATTTTCACACAGAAATCAGTGAATATAGTAGGCTAGTAGTACCCAGCCCTGAGAATTTTGTAGGCGTTGGTTTTCCAGAAGTGATGTCCCCCACATAGGTCACTATGGAAATCCAACATGATATTTTGAGCCTCTGGTGGGTTTAAACATCTCAGAAGCACTCCCAGAGGGTCTTTCCAATACAAAACCTGCTCAATAAGGAAATATTTAATTTCTTTGAGCTTAAGATCTCTTGCCTTGCTTTTTCCCATACAGTCTGGAGGTCGCAACCCTCGTAGAAAATATATAATGTCTTAATACCAGGTGTATTCTGCTAATGAAGAGTCATCCTAAGGACTTTTATCAGGCACTTTAGCCTACTGATTCTCTCAGCGAGCATTAATGAAATTAACCTCCAAATCTTTGTAATTGGATTCAGCCAACAACCTGGCTAAACCTTGGCCTTTAACTAGTTTGGTGGGTTTTATTTCCAGATCAAATTCAAGGATGTTAGAAATCCACTTGCTCCTTGTCCTGTCTATGTCAAGCTGAATGAGAATGTCCTTCATGAAGGTTGAAGGAACATATGCGATGATTTTTGAATGGAGAACATAGACTCTGAAATCTTTAAGAGATTTCACCAAGGCATAGGCCTGCTTCTCCATGATGTCATATCTGACCTCTGCGTCTCTTAGCGCTCTGTTGAAAAAGGAAATAGGCCGCTCCATCCCTTCATCATTCTTTTGTAGTAAAACAATGGACACTGTATCAAATGAAGCAAAGGAAAAAATTAGAAAATCCTTGGAATAATCAGGACTGACTAGCACATGTGCTTCATTCAATGCCTTTTTTATTTGATTGAAGGATTCTCTGGATTCCACAGTCCATTTTACTTTGTTCCCCTTCCTGAGCATGGATGTGATATGCTTCACCAATTCAGCAAAATTTGCAAAAAATCTTCTCAGGAAATTGATTTTGCCCGGGAAGGACTAAACCTCCTTCTTAGATCTGGGAAGAGACAAGGTTTGAATAGCTTTCACCCTACTTGAATCAATCCTGACCCCCTCAGTTGATACAATGTGTCCCAACAATTTTCCTTCCTTCATGGAAAATAAAGACTTCTTTGGATTTAGGGAGAGACCAAATATTCTGCATTTCGAGAAGACCTTTCTCAGATGTTGACAATGTTCTTTACCATATTTGGAGAAGACTGTTATGTAATCCAGATAGATGACCACAAATTTTTCTCTTTCTCCAATGAAGGCGATGTCCATGGCTCGTTGGAAGGTTTCTCCCATGTTCATCAATCCAAAGGGCATTTTGGCATACATGAATGTTCCCCAAGGAGTGGTGAAGGTTGTCTTTTCTCTGTCTTCAGGTAGGACAGAGATCTGATTGTAGCCAGAAAACCCATCAATCATGGAGATCTTGGATGTGCCTGTCACTCTTTGCAACACGTGTTCCACCTTTGGCAAAGGGTAATTGTCCTTCTTTGAGCTTCTATTCAGATTTCTAAAATCAACACAGAGTTTGACTTCTCTCTTTTTATTTCTCACCTGGACCAGGTTGGCTACCCATTTAGAATATCTCAAAGGGACAATGAATTGGGCATCCAACAACGTCTTTACCTCCCTTTCCATAATCGGCAGCAACATAGGATTTATTTGTCTTAATTTCTAACTAAATGGTTTGGCCTCCTCTTTCAATGGGATCTTATGCTCAATGACGATTGTGTCGTATGTCTTGAGGTCTTCGTAGGTCCAAGAAAACACATCATAAAATTCTCTTAATAGCTCAGTATACTCGGATCTCTGCTCCCTTGACAGGCTACTTGAAAACTTGACGAACTTTGGATCCTCCTCTGTACCAATATTTCATTCAGCTACATCAACATCCTCAGTTGGGCCATTAAACTTTACTGCCACATCATTCCCAACAAACAATGTTTCTAAGGGAAATCATCCCTTGGGAATGTGGTTGCTAGATAGCTGAACAATATGGTGATTAGCAATTTCATTTAAAAATACATCAGTGTGAGAGTCACCTTCAGGATCATGATCTTGATCAATGTGTAATGTAGAGAACTCATCAACAGACTCAAGAAATTTTATGATCTCAAGATCATCCTCAAACACCTTCCAATACTTGATATTGTCATGTAGAGGAGGCCTATATCTTACCTCAACATCATACCTGAGTTTAGGTGGCAGAGGGACTCTGAAATTTCTTGTTGATATAGACAAAGATTCAGCCATGACATTCTCTTCTCTTAGAATAAATGAAATGTTGAAAGCCGAGAAAAAAATTTCAACCAGATCCCACACTTCATTTCTATATGATCTCAGTCGAGGGTGTTTGGCCTGATAAATATTTATGATCTGCTAGAAAATCAACTCAGCATCCCCAAACACTGATATCTCTTCAATTCCCATGTCTTTTGCAGCCTTTAAACCCAAAATAATATCTTCACATTCTGCCACATTAGTGGTAGTTTCAAATTCTAACTTGAATGACAGGGATACAATCTCTTGAACAGGAGAAACAAGGACCACTCCAGCTCTAGCACCTTCTCTAGAAGAGGCTTCGTCAAATAACATTGTCCAAACAGAGGTAATCGGAGGAGAATCTCCACAGGGAGTAATGGGCTTTCTAATATCAAGAGGAGTTTCAAGGGCATCAGTAAGTTGCAGTAAGCTAGATCCCAAATCAGTGTCAAGGGAAAATATAGGATGATTGGTGGGGTCTGCTTCATCACTGATAATGTAGGCTAACTGAGCCTCTCTGTATAGTCTTATATTCTCTCCTCCACACACTGGGATGGTAGCATATGTGAGGTCCATCTACAACATTCCCCCAAGTCTTTTTATCCAAGACCTTGACAAAAGAATGCCAAACTTGGGTCGAGGAACATCAGCTACCATGATATCCATGACCACACTCTTCATGGGAAACTGGAACAAGGTCACAACCAAATATTTGATAACCCCAAGACATTGCACTTTCCTAGAATCAAAGGAATACAAGTCATAGTATGCTTTTGTGATTCCTATTCCTAGTTCTTCCATGACAGTTTTGGGCATGAGATTATGAGAGGCACCTAGTCCATCAAACAGTTATGCAACACCTTATCATGTATATTTAGGGATGTATATAAGGGAGGGGATGAATCATCTCCGTCTTCTATCATGGGACCTAAGATAACTACTGGCTTTTCATATTGAAGGTTTACTGAGTCTGTGGAATAAGATGAAGGCTCGGGATGCAATAGTTTGGAGAGGGATTTCTTGAAATCTTTGTGCTTGACTAGATCTAAAAGGGGAATAGGGATCCTAATTTTTTGAATTTCATGATCGAAGTTAAAGGAGGAAAGGGGCTTAAGAATTTCTGTCACTTTTGGGGCAGGATCTTTGGCTACTAGTGAGGGGTTCTGAGCTTTCTTTTCTTTACTGTTGTTTGATGCATCTTTAGCAGGGTTCTCTGCTCTGGAAGGTTGATCAGGTATGTCAAACTTCCCTTCTTTCTTCTTAGACTTGAGGTTGTATTTTTTGGGACACTATTGGTCTTCTCCCCTTTACTCAGCTCATTTATTTGATTGTTCATTAGGGATTCCTCATATGCAGATTGAGTCAAATGGGGAAATGGGGAGATGTCTCCAAGACAATGGATTTTAGGATCAAGCTCTTCTTCCTCCCTCTCTTCATCAACAACTAGGTTATTTTGGAGAGGTGTTTGGATTTTTTGATCATCCCTCTCTTTGTTTCTATGGTCTCTTGGAAGTATCTGAGGGGTATTGTTCGGTCTTCTGAAGTTACCTATGTTATCAAAATTTTGAGGATTTTTGTATGTCTGCTTCCCCTCTACTTCCAATCTTTCTATTCTAGTTGAAAGTAATTTTAGTAACTTGGTTACTTAATCCATTTGAGGGGAGGGAGAAGAGGAACTGGAGGTGGAGGTTTTATATCTTCCCTTTGGTATGTCCCTATCAACGTTATTCCTGAGTTGGTTTACTTCCAATACATTAGACTCTACTTCTAGGGCTGAATCTTGCATATGAGCCAAGGAAGTAGCTCTTTTATCTCTTAACAGGAGGCATAAATCATGGTCAAAAGCACTAGAATAGGTAATCTTGGTAGAGACTTTTGTAGGCTTTATCTCAGCAAGGATCTTATTGTACATTTTGTTGAATCTTTTGGAGAAGTCAGAG
Source organism: Picea engelmannii (assembly GCA_009831015.1). Lineage (NCBI taxonomy): Eukaryota > Viridiplantae > Streptophyta > Pinopsida > Pinales > Pinaceae > Picea > Picea engelmannii. Next base: position 621,017 of record ML777053.1, on the reverse strand, counting down.
GTAGATTCTCCCTCCTCTTTCTTACGAGCCCCAAACTCTGTAATATAGTACATAAAGTCTTTTTTATCCCCACATTGTCTCAAGAAAACATCATCCAAATCTTTAATCCCAGCAATGGATCTAGGGGTTAATCCCCTAAACCATTTCCTAACCTCACCATCAAGGCTCTGGACAAAGACTTTCATCTAGAAATATTTATTTTCAATATTCAGATTGTCTGCATAACTGTAGAAGGAAGCAAGGTGTTCTTCAAAAGTTATGTCTTCTTCTCCCATGAAATTGGGCATATACTTTTGGTAATCTCCAGCAGGGAGAACATTCATTGGCTGAGGTAGGACTAGAGGGGCATATCTTACAGCCACTATGGCATCCATTATGTTCCTAGGAGGATTGGCACCTGCCATAGGGATTATAGGTGGAGGAGAACTAGGAGGAGAAGGAGTTCAAACAGGGGAGACTAGAACTGATATTTCGAGAGGAAAGAGAAATAGAAAAGGATTTGGAGAAAGGGCTACAGGGCTAGAGGGAACAAAGGTTTCCCTTTCTTCAAAATAAATAACTCTAATAGGAAGAGGAGTAATAAAACATGGAGTGGGAAAATATTTCGAGGTCTAGGATCTAGACCAAGGTAAAACTTCAAGGGAGAGAGGAGTGACAAGGATTTCTCCCTCCAAAACCAAACCAGGAGGGGAAAACTCAACAGGAATAATCCCAAACTTTAAACTTCGGGAAACTCCAATAGACGGTATAATAGGAGAATGAGAAGTAGATATCAGAGTTTCTAAAGGAGGACAGTGAAAACCGTCAGAAATACCTGCTTCAGCAGTAGAATTACTTTCTCGAAGGGCCTTTCCCTTTCTGATAATTTTCTCTGGGTCAGCTTTAGGTGTTTCTAGAGGCAGCTATGGAGTAGACCTCGTGTGTTTGCCTCTAGAAGCCATAGCTAAAATAGTGGAGTCACCACAGTGGAGTCACCAGGTGCAATGTTGCAATCTTTGACGTACTAAGTTCTGTTGCACCTTTAGAACTAGTAAGCTTTGTCATTCAAACCCAGGGAAAATATTCAATTTTGTCCCCGGCAACAACGCCAAAAATGTTATCACTAGAAGCCACCTCTATATTTCGGCGGAGGTAAGCCCAGTACCCATCAATTTTATGTCACAATGAATAAATTTAAGGGTGTTCTAATGGACGCAGTCTTGGGATTATAGTGCTTTAACTCAAAAAAATTGTATAAGAAGATGAGGTATTGATTTAACTTCAGTCAGTAAGTTGTAGTAAAGGGTGAGTAGGGGGAAGAGAGAGTGAGGATATGTATAGGTATGCTATGGACATCGTGTCTTCCAACAACCTAAGAAGAAAAATCTCTGAATACAAGATCTTCTTGAACCCGAAACTTCAGGAAACTGAAAACGTCATAACAATGTGCAATCAAACATACATTACAATACAGTCACAACAACTCGACTGGATCACCCATGCTCAAGTCTTCAATATCAAAAGAAAAAGAGATGATATGAAAGATGACTATCATTAAACAAGAAGTCTCAAAAGGAAACTCATAACCAAAGAACCAGAGGCTTCATTAAAACTTTACAATGCGGGAGCTTCGCTCAACCATCGAACCTTACAAAATATAAAAACTAAGTATATATACTCAATCAAATTGCTCCCTGTAGAAGCGTGCTCTGGTAACTATATTCAAGGCTTGGCGTCTACATATTCTTCTGTCATGCTGCACTTGCATTCTTCTATCAGACGCAAGATCAGATCGGTATGGGCTTCACAAAAAAATTCATGACAGGGAACTTTCAGCTGAGAGTCTACCCTCCATGGCCAGATTGTCCATGCTTTCCATTTATTTGGTGAAATGAGGTTTCAACCACCTTCCCCATTTTGATTAACTACTTTCGTAGGGATCAGGGTGAGGCCTCACACCCATGAATGTCTTAGGTGAGCTCATGACTCCTTCGATTCAATTATGGCACCTCGAAGTCACGCAAATCATTCTCTGTGACCAACTCGGGCGCTTTGATCCTTTGCACAGATCCTTTTCATCTGACCCTGGGTTACGACTGTGCGCCTAATTCCCAGGTGCTTCGGGATTTCACGTTTCACGAGCTTACATTGTGATCCTACTGAAATTTTTTAATCACAAAAGTGTGATTGTTTGGATGGCGTGACATGTATCCCTTTGCATCGAACGACCCTGCTGAAGATCGACATTTTGGGACCTTGGGTCGTCAACATTTCTCACTTCAGCTCCCCCGAAACAACTTTCTCCCCGTTGATCATGCGCCACGTGTCTTTCTAGAATGGACGGTCAAGATCATTTCTGGACTTTGCATGTCGCGAGTCTTCAAGACTCTACCCTCCTACTTTTCCCAACTTGCAAAATTGTGAAAAGTTGATCCATCGGTCCAGATCTCTCCTTTGATCAACGGTTGTGATCTTATCATGATTTCATATTTCACGAGTTCTGATGACTATGCTCCTTGATCGCTCCATCTCACGAAACCATGAAATGTTAATCTTTCACCACGTGTCCTTCCCCATACCAATGACTAGGATTGACCTTGCGATTTCAAACCTCTACTTGATGCTAAACTTGGCACAACCGTATGATCCTGATCACCCGATAGTCATCGATCCGATCTTCCTGATGGATCTCTGTAGTCGAAATCTTATATTGCTCGCTCGCTTGATTTGAGTTGATATCAAACTGCTTCAAGTGTTGCGCCTAGTTCTCTCGAATGCGGCCTGTATAGTTTACTTGAATGACTGGTCGAGGGATCGAGAAACCAAAATATCAGAGACAGAGATGAAGAGGGGAATGATTGGCCTAAGAGAGAACTGGAAGGCTGAGGGCTAACACTTCTCAGGCAGACAAAAAGAAGAAAACTATAAGCCGAAAGGAAAAACCTTATGATTGGGTCTGCAAAAGGAGGAGAGACTGGAAAAAATACAGACTTAGGTAGAAACCACAAACCCCTGAGGCTTTAACAAGTTTATGTGATAACAGATGGCACAAGTTTTAGGTGCAAGATCTATAATAGAGCCAACCGCAACCCCACAAAGAGATAATTGGCTAAGTGTTGAAAGGAACTGCAGCCAGTCGGGCTTATGATGTGACGATATAGGACCAATCGATGAGTTCGAAAAAAGTTAGGTTCACTGCCAAGTATCTTAGAAGGTAAATTTTGGAAAATGGGGTCGAATTGTAAATGACATAAGTGTTTGGTGCAAAATGTATATAATGGAAGTATTGTGTGCAACATGTATATCATGGAACATGAGGGCATAATAAATCTATAGAAGGCGCGACCCCGCGGAGAGATAATTGGCTAAGTGTTGAAAGGAACTGCGGTCGGTCGGGCTCATGATGTGATGATATAGGACCAATTGATGAGTTCGAAAAATTTCAGGTTCAAGTTTAAATATATTTATTTAAATATTATTTATATTAATGTATCTTAATAGATAATTTGTGGTCCCAATGTAAACCATGTTCGAATATGTGGACGAATTGTATACCACAGAAGTTTTGGGTGCAAGATCTATAATAGCGCCAACCTGGGGATGGGTCGGGCTCTCGTGAATCATTTTTGAATACGTTTTTTTGGTTGTTAATGCCAATAAGCGAACCTATGCATTGAGTTGTCATGAGTAGAAGCATAATATATATACAATTTTCCAGGTGTGGTCTTACGTCTGCTCGAGAACCCTTCTCACCCTGTTTTGAAGCTCATCCGATCGTTTTTCCCCTCTACTCTCGCTTTCTTGTTACTTTGCCATTTTTCTGAAAATGTCTCAATGCACGCATTGGCGGATGCACTGGTTCAGATTTGCGCTCGTGCTTTTATATCATGACTCCAACCGACCGCTAACCATTCGATGCCTAGCCACTTTTCAGATTGCGGATTCCTGGATAGGCAAGATCTATAACCGAGGTCGAATTGTAAATGACGCAAGTGTTTGGTGCTAAATGTATATCACTTAAGTGTTCTGTGCAACATGTATATCAGGGAACAAGGGGCATAAGAAATAAATAGCGTGAAGTCACGACGAATTGTAGAGTACAGAAGTTTTGGGTGCAAGATGTATATCGTGCACTTGTACATGACAGAAGTTTTAGGTGCAAGATTTATAATAGCGCCAACCCGGGGGGGATGTTTAATACCTATATCACGGAACAAGGGGCATAAAAATTCGATAGCGCTAAGTCGAGACCCCACAGAGAGATAATTAGCTAAGTGTTGAAAGGAACTACGGTCGATCGGGCTCATGATGTGATGATATATGACCAATGAATGAGTTCGAAAAAAGTTAGGTTCAAGTTTAAATATATTTATTTAAATTGTATTTATATTAATGTATCTTAATAGATTATTTTTTGTCTAAATGCAAACCATGTTCCAATATGTGGACGAATTGTAGACCACAGAAGTTTTGGGTGCAAGATGTATATGGTGGAACTGTAGATGGCGCCAGTTTTAGGTGCAAGATTTATAATAGCGCCAACTGCGACCCCGCGAAGAGATAGTTGGCAAAGTGTTGAAAGGAATTGTGGTCGATCGAGATCATAATGTGATGATATAGGACCAATCGACGATTTTGAAAAAATTCAGGTTCGCTGCCAAGCAGCTTACAAGGTAAATTTTGGAAAATGGGGTCGAATTGTAAATGACAGAAATGTTTGGTGCAAAATGTATATCACAGAAGTGTTGTGTGCACTGTGTTGTCACTAGTGAAATCAGAATGAATTTGAATTGCACTGAGTTGTCACTAGCGATAGCAGAATAAATTTGAATTAAGGATGGCAGGAACACCCTCTTCATGTTACACATTTTGCACTGAAATGTTTCGATATATGCAATTTGACAGTTGGGGCCTTACATCTCCTCGGGAACCCTTCCCACCCTATTTCGAAGCCCGTCTGACTGCTTTCCATGGGTATTTTTGTGCCTTCCACCTCGCACTTCTTTCAAAGGATATGCAATAAGTATATAACTTCTCCATAAACATGCAGAAAAAATCTTGCGAGCAAATGGGATATCTATCACAGATGTCAATATATTAACCCTTCTTTTTCATCTTCTATACTTTATCTTTTATCACGGAATTGTTGGGTGAAAAATGTATATAACGAATTGTTGGGTGAAAAATGTATATAACGGAAGTGTTGTGTACAATATGTATATAATGGAACACGTGGTATAAGAATGCGATAGAACAAAGTTGGGATGCAACGGTGAGATATTTGGCCAAGTGTTGAAAGGGACCATCGTCGTTCGGGTTCCTGATGTGAAGATATAGATGGAAATGAGGATTTGACAGTCTGCTAAACGATCAACCCACGGACAATCCAGGAGCCCAAGAAATTCAGGTTCAAGTTTAAAGGGATTTTGTTTATGTTTATTTAAAATGTATCAATATTAATGTATCTTACTAGATTATTTGTGGTCCAAAGTAAACCATGTTCAAATTTGAATGGTGTTTTGGGCTCGAATTTTTTTGCTCAAACCTATAAGGAATAGAGAAAAAACTATATATGACTTTACAGTTTGTATATCGAAGAATATTCTAAAATATAGGAAGTTGCAGTATATGCACAATATAGAACAGGAACATGTACAAAGAAATGAGTTAATTTTACGAAGAAATACAATTTCCAAGTAACAACACCAAGCATTGAATACCAACATAGAACAACCCCAATATTTATATTTAGATTAACTGGGTCACAAAATACATTTGAGAATATTTCCCAAAAAAAGTTGTCTTCAAATTTGTAAAAACAACTATAGTTCAGTACATATTCTGTGAAATAAAAATGTGTTTGCTAGAATGACTCTAATTGGGACTGTCGCAGACTGTAAAGCAAAGATGTATGAGAATGAAGTTTGTAGAAAGAAGAAACTCGGCGATGGAAAACAACAAAACCTGGCAAGAAGAAAGAGAAAATTGTCAGATCTGGGTTAAAGCTTTGTTAGAATAAGTGGATAAATATAGAAGAATATAATCAGTATCAACTTACTATGATGGTGTCCCCATGCCTTGTCATTTGATCACTCATTTTCTTTTATGGCTTTCCTCGAATTTGACCTTCATTGGTAATCTGGTCGACAACCTTTTTCAACCATTCTTCGATGTAGCTCCTCATGGGTGCCAAGTTCATTTCATGCTGGATTTTTATATTGAATAATTCACTTTCCAAGTCCCTTAGATCAATAGACAACTTGTGCAATGCTTCTTTAATATTTTTGTTTCTAATTTCATAACCGACTAGCCAAGTTTTCACGTCATCTTCACCATATTCAAGAATTCCATAGAAATTTTCAAATGACGGTCTTTTATAGATATGAACTTGATCATCAAATGCTTGCTTGGTTAAAAAAAATGAGTTTAATATCAATTTCAGGTCCTGGACTTCATTGGTGTTCGCAGCTAGATCTATCTCAGTTAGCTTCTTGAATAGTTTGTCTCTTTTAGATATGGTCTGGCTACGTTCTTGAACGATCCCAATCAGGTTCTTTACCTTTTCTTTCCAGCATGCGTTTAGTTGGTCTATTCGGTCCAGGGAAGGGAGATCCTCCTGTCTTCGTCTGAATTTTGTCATACCGGTAACTTTAACACCAAATGGTAAAACTGCACCAAGATAAAAACCTTGCTCGTTCTTGAGATCTGCTTGTAGATAATCATGAAAAGTGTGCACTCTTGTTCCAAAAGAGACCATACTCTTTGACATCTCCCAAGATTTTGTTATTAATTCCATTATTTTGTTTATATTATTTTCCACATAGTCTCAGGCCGATGTGAGAAGGCTTGTTGATCCTTTTAACTTTGGTGCAAGTGCGGTGGACCCGACCATTGCCAAAGGAGTAGAAAACAATGGAAGAGGCATTAGAGTTGCCTCCAATTCTTTGATTTGTGTCTTTAACATGAGGTTTTTTGTTTGAAGGCCGCTAGAAGAGTTGTCTAGAGCATCTCTAGTTTCTTGGTGCATCTTGGATATTTGGGAAGGGAGCATGTTGCGTAGGTTGAACTCTGAATGATTTGTCCCTTTCTTATTCTTTACATCTCTGTTTTCAATAATCAATTTTTTTTATTCACTATAAAAAACAACGCTCTAGAATGCAAAATATTATTCTTCATCCAATGTATCTATGCCAAATATTCCCATCCCAAGATTGTGAGGAGTAGTGTTGTCTAGGGGATCGTCGTCAGGGAACATTTTTTCAATGTCAATTTCTAGTTCCATATCTTCGAGGGAGAGATCGTAGATATCAATTTCTCCCCTCGGGCCCTCATGTTCTTGGACTATTGTTTTTTGTTTTTTTGCCCGCAGAAATCTTGTGACAACTTTCAATTTTTCTGGAGGGAGGGTTCTTATCTCCTCCTCCACCTGAAGAACTATGTGTGAAATTGTTACTTGGGTAAGTCATTGGAGTACTACTATGAGATGTTGTGGTCTTGGTTGTGGCGGTCGGGGATTGGGCACTTTTTTCAATAGGGTCTTATCAGTTCTACCTGTGCGACTCATTGGTACTGGTATGGAATCCATTCAGGATAATGTAAGTTGAAGAACGGTTGAATTGGTTCCTGACCATGAAATCCCAGGCTTTTCAAGGCATAGAGATGAATTGTCCTTTCCATTTTTCATATATGTGACATGGAAGGAAGAAAGGATTTTGTTTAGACCCGAAAATCCTTATAACATTATAGTTTTCCATTTCTTCTACTGTGCCCTTCCTACCCAGGAATATTGTCGGTTGGCGAGAAAACTAGGGAAAATACTTTCCAAATATCAATGCTTTAAAAACTGAAATAAAATAATTAAAGACCTTATAAAATTGTTGGAAAGCGTCGTGTCTCCATAATTTCTGGCATGAGAATGTTAGTGGGTCAAATTCAGAGTTCAACTTCCTACACATAGATATTCCAGGAAATGGATAGCAATTCGGCACAGAGAAAATTAAATAAGATGGCATAAATAATTTATTTTGCCTACTGTATTGCAATAACTGGGAAGAGATTTGAATGGAAATAAGCTTGCGACAATGGAAGATGGTTTGTTGCTTGACCCTAAAATATAAAATATACAGAATCATCCGAGAGATGCCAGTTACACTTTCTTGTCTCCTTGTCCTCATGAAAATCCATGCAATTTTCTGAAAAAGGTTTTTACATGCACTAACCTGTAATATGGCCATGTCTTGGGGAGTGGGTGTTGGGTCCTATAATAACTTTGGCAAGAGGTCTAATTCATTGCCATGCTTCTTTAAGAACTTTTTTCAATTCTTGCCCTTGAAAGTAGGTGTTGGGTCGGGAAGTGTTAACATATTTCGAAATACTTTAGGCGATAGGGAGATTTGGAAATGGTCACCCATCTAGACAATCCGTTGGTTTGGAATATAGTTCTCGGTGCAACACGTGACCAAGTTCTTAAAGTAAAAAAAAAATCGGGGATACAATGTGTCGTTGCAATTTCAAATGTCCAGATAAATTTAACCTGGGCATAAGTGGACGAGTAGTAGTCATAATCTATGGACGAATGAAAACACTGGTCCTCGTGCCCAAAAATATTCAGGGTATCTTCACAGACATGTTGTTGAGCTACAACCATAAGGTGATGAAAACCTTCCTTTGCTCCTCGTTGTATTTAAAATGGATGTTGCAACATCATAATATAATCTCCAGTAATCTTGGTTCAATGTGTTTTAATGGCAGTTGTCCTCGACCTTTTTGCCTTTTAATGCCACTCTTTTCAAAGCTAATAAAAGCATCATCAATTTGCATTGGGAAAGCGTGCGAAGATGGCAAGGAAATCGAGAAACTATTGAAAAGCGGGGAAAACATTGACAGTTGTGTAATATACCTGGTTCTTGACAAAAGCAAGTTCAAGTCAAAAGATAATTTGTTTATATTTACTTCAACAATTTTCATATTATTTTATTTTATTATTTTTCTCTGTGGCCCAAATTCAAACTATGTTCAAATTGGAATGGTGGAGCAACATTTTCATATGCAAGTAGAGCCTCAAATATGCAAACCTGTAAGGTACAAAAATTATGTGCACAATACTAAAGAGTAGCATCATGTGAATACCTTTGTAGATGACAACGAGCCAACACAATATTGAATTCTTGCTACGATGACGTCTTAAAAAAACCAAAACAATCATTATTTTTTTGCGAATTCAAGATTGACAGAGGAAACTAATTAGATTCCATAATATTCTCTCATAAATGCATTTTAATGGGAGATTACCTCAAGATTTTCGCTTATTAATGCCAATCTTTTTGCACATCTGTGGTGAGCTATCACCAGTAAAATCATAATTGATGTGTATTGGGAAGGGGTGAACGTGACGGTCATGGAGGAGAATTAAATATGCTTTGGTACTTTTTTGAACCTGGAAGTCCGTGGTGGAATTGTAGATCACCCAAGTTTTGGATGGAAGATGTATACTCGGAACACGGGGAATGAGAGTTCGATAATGCTTACCTGGGAACCCGCGGCCATAAAATTGGTTAAGATATAGATGAATATACAATTTGTGAGTTTGATCAGGAGTGAGGCTTGCGAGTTCGAGGAGTCTGGGGTCGAATTGTAGATAACCATAGTTTTGGATGCAAGATGTATATCTGAAAACGGGGCATGGGAATTCGATAATGCATTGGGGGAGAACCCGCGGCCATAAAATTGGCCAACTATTGAAATGAATTGGGAAAATTTTCAAAAGATGCTTTGAAATATCAATAGATGCTGGGAAAAATAAGTTGCAAGCTTCGAGTCCAGGGTCGAATTTTAGATCACCGAAGTTTCAGGCGCAAGATGTATACCGTGCACACAGGGCATGAGAGTTTGATGGTGCCTACGCAGGAACCCACGGCCATAAAATTCATGAACTATCAAAACGAACAACAGTCGATCGGACTCGTGATGTAAAGATATAGATGGACATGGAATCTTCCACTCCGCCATCCTGGGAACCCGCGAACATAGACATGGGACTAAGTATAGAATTAGAAATGGATAATAGAGGGGAAGAAAAAAAGGGAGAACGACTAAGTATAGAAGAGGAAAAAGAAAGGGAGGTAAGAACTGTATGGGAAAAATATCAACAGATGTTGGGAAAAATAAGTCCCAAGCTTCGAGCCCGGGGTCGAATTGTAGATCTTCGAAGTTTCAGGTGCAAGATGTATACTGCGCACAGGGGGCATGAGAGTTTGATGGCGCCTATGCAAGAACCCATGGCCATAAAATTCATGAACTAAGAAAATGAACGATGGTCGGTTGGACTCGTGATGTAAAGATATAGATGAACATGGAATCTGTGGCTCCGCCATCTTGGGAACCCGTGAGCATAGACATGGGACAAAGTATAGAATCAGAAATGGATAATAGAGGGGAAGAAAAAAAGGGAGAACGACTAAGTATAGAAGATGAAAAAGAAAGGGAGGTAAGAAATGTATGGGAAAAATATCAACAGATGCTGGAAAAAAAAAGTCACAAGCTTCAAGTCCGGGGTTGAATTGTAGATCATTGAATTTTCGGGCGCAAGATGTATACCACGCACACGGGGCATGAGAGTTAGATGGCACCTACGCAGGAACCCGTGGCCATAAAATTCATGAACTATGAAAACGAATGGCGGTCGGTCGGACTCGTGATGTAAAGATATAGATGGACATGGAATCTACGACTCCGCCATCCTGGGAACCCACGAGCATAGACATGGGACTAAGTATAGGATCAGAAATTGGTAATAGAGGGGAAGAAAAAAAGGGAGAACGACTAAGTATATAAGAAGAAAAAGAAAGTGAGGTAAGATTTGTATGCCTCACAGTACATAGAATACAATCGACATGAAAGCAAACTGTTACGTAGGAACACATGAAAAGAAAAGATGGAGTACAAATTTATTTATTTCAAGATAGAAACAAAGAAAATATAGTTGACACGAAGACAAGTTAATGTACAGGAAGATATGGAGTATCCAAAGAGGAAAAAAAAACCAGAGCTGCAAACCAGTTCAACAAATACAGATAGAGTAAATGAAAAACTATTGGATATGAAACATGGGTAGAAATATGCACCTTTGCATGGATTCTTCTACATTTCTAGTTAGGATTTCTTTGCAGTGTCTAGTTTTCCTGTTTGTTTCTATGAACAAAAGAACAAAACAAAACGGACATGAACATAAGTTCACATGTAAAGAAAAAAAGAAAGTACTATGTACATAGACTAAATAAAATAGAATAAGAGGAATAGAGTAATAGACAGTGTTAGAAGAATGTACTTTTTTTGTTTTTAGTTCATTCAAGTTTGTGTGTGTGTGTGTGTGTGTGTGCATTTGCAAAAAAAATATGTGACAAAAATCAATTACAAACCAGGGAAAACTAAGAAGTTGGATATCTTGATTTTCTACAACAACATAGACAGATATGTTTTGTCTGCAATATGCCTGATGTATATTTCATAATTCAAGTGCAACACCAACTGTATGGTGACCAAAGCAGTATGTGTACAAACCAGGGAAAACTAAGAAGTTGGATAATTTGGTTTTCTGCAACAAGCTACACAGATATGCTTTGAAACATAGAAATATGACTTTGCAATATGTTTGATGTATATCTCATAATTCAAGTGAAATACCAATTGTATCGTGATCAGACCAGTATGTGTCTAAGATAAAGATGTTGTATTGAGGAATGGTCACATTTGAACATACATGGTCAATAAGCGTGTTTTGTACATGGATTGTGTTGTTCAAAAGAAAGCGGAGACTGTATTTTCACATGTAGTTTTCCAATTCTTTTGTTCCAGAATTATTTTGTAGCATGTCAATATTGAAGTCTCCTACAAGAAAAATGGTTTCGTTCAGATGCAAATGGTCTAATGCATTGGAAAGAACATTTAGTATGTTGGATAATGTTGCATGGGGAGCAGCATATAGATTCAGTATTGCAATTTTTGTTCCATGGAAAAATATTTTTGAAAGCACCATCTCAACATTCTTTTCTTCGAAATGTATATGCTCCAAAATTGGTACATGTTTTTCACCAATATCATCACCCCATGTGTAATGTAACTTGATATGCAATTGTGATTTGGAAATTGTTTGTTTTGCATACATAATGCAATGTATGTTTCCTGCAAGCACATAATATCAGATTGCATTGTATCATAGTCATTGAGTATATCCTCCATGTGTGCATGTAAGTTGTGTGTGTTAAGTGAGAGAATTGATACAGATGAGTTTGTTTGTATGAATTGGTAATCATGTTGTAGATGCCATTGTGTGGTAGTCTTGAGGCGTTCCATTTCAATATCAACTTTCTGTTTGACTTTGAAATTATCTCTTGTAAGAGGACTTAGTAAATACAAGGAGTCTATGCTTATGACACGGGACAATGTTGTGTATACAAGTCCATGTATTCGAATTCCAGTAGCCTGAAATGCAACACTATCAAGTGTTATCCCTTGCGATCTATGGACTGTAAGTGCACATGCAAGTTTAATTGGAAACTATTTTCGAATCTTCAGTCGACCTGTCTTTGTTGATGTCGATATTGGCTTTGATATTCGCAAAATAGTTGTCAAATCGCTTGAAGTGTTTGAATTATATCGATAAGAAAAATTTCTTTCCTGTCCCTTACCTATATGTGGTTCATGGAACTTAATCCAAAGGACATCAAGTTTTTTTGTTTTGGTAAAGCCTTTGAGTATTCCATCTGCACCATTGACCAAGCTATCCTGTGAATCATAGTTGCAGGCATATATTTCAACCAACATTTCTAATTTTAGGACAAGTTGCAAAGGTAAAGTGGCTATATGTTCATGACATGGCACATTTCCATGGTTGTCTTCTTCCAAGTCAATTGAATTGATGATGATATCATCTCTAGTCATGAGCAATAGCATGTATGGGTTATGCATTGCAACATCCTTATTTGTGTAGAACAGGTAAGGGAAGGTTGGGTCTGTTGGTGCAGGTCACAAGCACCTCGAATTGATATATGTTAAGTCATCATGTGTTTGGTTGTTTGTCCGCATTCTATTCAAAATTGCAATAAATGTTTCATCTATCTGGCGCATTGTAGTATGCAATTCAAAGCATCTAATATTGTCTCTCCAAAAGTCATGCGTCATTGTTTGCATATTAACCATGGGTTGTTCAAATATCAAAGAATCTTGGATCGGTTGTGCCTGGTAAAGATCGCCACAGAATATCATGTCAATGTTTCCAAAGTATTTTGTGTGCACATGTTTTATGCTTCTTAGTCGGTTGTCAATGGAATACAAGAAGCGACTTCCAATCAAATATGCCTCATCTATAACGACAAGTTGTAGTTTGTCATAAATCTTAGACAAGGTATCTAACATTTCCTTGCTAAGTGGAAGAAATTGTGACTTGTTAAAAGGCATTAAAAATGCAGAGTGCACCGTTGTTCCACCTGCATTATATGCATCTTTTCCTGTGTATGCAACTATTAGTCCCTTTGGTTTCATAGGATCAGAGGAATTGTTTGAATCATAGATTCGTATAAGTATTTGGAATAGTGATTTTGTTGTGAATGTCTTGCGTATTCCCACTCCACCTGTAAGGAACAAGTGCACAAGAGTTTCCATGCTCAAGCATTTTTTAATCACAATGTCCTTTAGAATTTTTTTATGTTCTCGATTCAACAGATGTCTTATTCTGTGGTATTCATTATTTTCAATAAGGAAAGGATGTTTTGTGACTTGAAAACCAAGATTGATACGTTTTTCAAAGCCACCTGCTTGAGGACGAGGCAAATATGCTTGCAAGTCATAGGACTCGCAGGGAGTTTTGGTTGTTTTTCGGTTTGTGAATGTCTCGTCAAGTTTGTCAGGGTTTTCTAGTTCATTAACTACAATTTCTAGAACACCCCATGTTGGATTAACATTGTAAATAAATCTACCTTAATTGATTTGCACTAAAGTCTCAGAGGCAACATACGCAACTTCCCATGTAGGGAAGTTATGTTTTAATGTCTCTTCATTTTCATCGAATGGAACGTATAAAAATAGTTTTTCTCTACAATAGTTTTCATAGTCAGAATGTTTATTTTATTTGAAAAACCGTATCACAGAGGGTTTTTTTCTTTTTGATATGGGTGCACCATTTTTTTTGTAATGCGATACAAATTTTGCTAAGCAGATATGCTTAATAGGAGATGGATGTTGGAGGTAATAATGAATAATAGAGCGACATAGCATATCTTCTGAATTATCAGGCTCTTGTTCTAGAAAACACGGTGGTTTAAGCACAAATGTGTGTTTCTCAAGTGGAGATGTGTTTATGAAGACACATTTTCTTGAACTATAATTGAGGGGCAGGGAAAGTGCAATGTGGACTGCTTGTTGAGCAGACATTTGTTGAATATTAAGCAATGTATTTCCAAGCATATGTATCATTTGTATGGCATCAATATGACTTCTTTCATGTTCTTTGTGGATTCTTCTGAATGCACTTGTCATAGATTTTTCAACCTTTTTCATATATGAGGTACAGTACGATGCTACAACATATGCATTGAGGATGTATTGGGCATCTATATTTTCATTCCACATAACTGGTATGTCCTTGGAGAAACTATTGTTCCATATATGGGAAAGTTTTCATTTAAGGAAAATTGTTGGTTATTTAAGCGTACATTGTATGGCTTTGGATGTACTCATCTTCGGATAGATTTAGCTCTGTCGAGAAGTCATCGAAGCTCATCAACTCATCAAACTCTCCTTGTTCTAGAAATGAGAAAAAGGATTTAGATTTCTCAACGACAACATTGTCCTCTAAACTAAGTGGCTCTATGATTCTTGTTGTTCTCATTGGTGGCACAGGGAACTTGTATCTGCAATGCAAATTTTTTCTTTTCTACAACTTTTTGTATGATAATGTCTATGAACTTTGGCAAGTTCTGGATCCAAATGATCTATGTTAAGTTCTGGATCCAAATGATCTGTGTTGCATGTTATGTATTTGTCAACAAACTGCTTGATCTGTGAATTATTGTTTGCTCCATAGACTGGTGCACACTCTATCCACAACAGTGTGTGGTCATGTTCATTCCTCCTATTCTAGAATTCGGTCACAAAAAAGTAGTCCAATATTTTTCCGAAAAATGTTTCATCATGGCATATCAATTGTCTCAAAGCATTTATTCTATGTCTATAGTAGCGAGTATATGTCATTGGGTTTTTTCTTATGAGCTATTCAATGTCATTATTTTCCAATGTATCGATTTGTTTTTTACGTTTCTTTTTCTTATGAAAGTCAGATACCGCACCCACCAATGGATCCCAGCAATGCTCTGCACTTGTAAATGTGATGAAAAATGTTGGCGGGCCCAATTGTTGGATCATTACAAAAATAGTTTTCTTGGTTTGCTGCAAATAGTCATTAGAGATGTGAATGTTTTTGAAATCTATGTATCCAATATCAAATTTCAGGATTTTTTCTAGGTTTACTTTGTACTTGACATCCTTGGCCAACAAATTTCTTCCTTGTAACTGGCCTTTTCTTATTTGGACCCACATGCAAGACCACACTTTCTCTATTATTATGCACATTGTTTTGAAAAACAAATTTGTTATGTGATAGGAGAAGTCACCGCTTGAATGTAGCAGCTCCCATCGAACTATTTTATGGTAACTGAATCATTCTGTAATGCCAGTGGGATGTGGATCTCCATAGAAGAGTGTTAGGAAGTTCATTTCCTCAGTGAATTTGTCCTTGAATATTCTAAGTGGACGTTGCCCCTCAGCAGGTGCAATTTCGACAATCTTGTCTTACAAGTCACGAATGCACTGTGAATCAGTAAATCCATGCACCAATGTCTCAGCAGGTGTTTCATTCTCTGATTCACCACTTGTACCAAATTCACTAGCAGTTTCGAGAGTCTATGCAAAGTTTTCATCCTCTTCTCTAAGAACATTGTTCCAGTTCTCATTTATACAAATGTTTTGTGCTTTGTACAAGGCTCTGGAACATAATTCTTTGAATGCTTTCATAACAGTATGCACACGTACTTTGCCTATCTGATACACATTTTTGTATTGCAAACGTCTTTTGAGAGCCACATCAATTGTCATTGTATCGCTAATGAATTGTGGCAAGGCTTTCTGCACAACATCTAGTTGAACAGGCACATTAATAATTGATCATGTTAAGCCCATCTGGGGTCGTTTATAGCCCCAGGACCTGATTTGTGCAAATGAAATTCGCAGAGACATAAGTCTCTCTTCAAGTTCCGTAAGTGCACTTACATCTGGTAGTAGTGTATTACATCTTATTTCGCCAGGGGTTGCAAATTGTGGCATTTTTCCATTTTCAAGCGACCGTTTGCATGGAAGACAAATTTTGCAACTAGAAAATGTTTTATCATGTACTGTCAAGCGGAGGTATTCTGCTTCCAAATCAGGCGTGAAAGACTTATTGTTTTTTGCGATATTCAATTGATCACAAATTGGACATGCAATGGGAGGAGTGTCTTTGATTTGTTTCATGTAGGTCTGTCTTGCATCTTTCTTCCGGAGGGAAGTATGGATAGAAAGTGTTTGTTGGTTTTCATTGGTAGTAGTGCACATTGTTGTTTCTAGCCCATGAAATGCGTTTTTTTCCTCTCGGACAGTTGCATGACTATTGTGGTATATGCGACCATACATGTTTTTGTTGTGTTGTGAAGGAACATTTTTTTTAGATTGTGATATGTCAGTTTCTCTCTAGAAGGAAGCATTGCAATGCATTTTTTTTCTCTCACGTATGACCTTTTTCAAGTTGTGATAACTTAGTCTATGTTTCTTGTTCAAGGCCAGGATGACCTCACGACAACTAGGATGAATTTCACTATGATTAAATAGCATGTGACACTTATGTACATTTGATGTGATTTGGTTGGCATTGACACTGGACCATGCACCAACAGTATTTCCTATACTACCAATGTTTTTTTTTCTCTCACGTATGATTTTTTTCAAGTTGTGATAATGTATCCTATGTTTTTTTTTCAAGCCCTGTATGATCTCATCAGAACTGGGTCGAATTCCACGCATGACTTTTTTCAAGTTGTGATAACTTAGTCTACGTTTTTTTGTTTAAGCCCTGTATGGTGTTATCGCAACTGGGAGGAGTTTCATTCTCATTAAAAATCATGCCACGCGTATGTAGATTCGATGTGATTTGGGTGGCATGGACATTGGACCCTAAACCAGTGATATGTCCAAGAAAAGTTTGATAATGGATATGTGTTGTATCTATTTTAAACGAGAGGATGGCAATTGTTCGATCGTAATTTGAATCAATAGACCAGGAATGGAGAGTGCCATCTGGCAAGGCCGACCAGACCTAGATATTTACTCTGAATATGATAGATAGCCATTGCCGACATATTTTCTAGGAGATACGGCTAAAGGTGTAGATGCAAGAAACTAAAATCCTGTTGGTTTTCGCCTATAATTTCATTGCAAAAGGACTGTACAATGTAAATCCACAGTGACTGCACATCGAACTCTATTGATACCAAACAACAAATTGCATTGAACAGACTATCTCCACAGCTAGATACAACAGTTGTTGCTATCTGCAAACCATGGCAGTCTATGCGATGCATAATCCATTTCCACTGTGATTAAAGGTCTTTGAAAATGAGGGACAAGTAAATATCAGGTCCTCCAAGATTGCATATGGACAATTTTATATACAGTACTGGTTCATAATGACCACTGACAGGATTGGCATCATGGAACAAGATGCAATATGGATTGTTAGATGTAGTTTTGTTGAATAGTAGATATCTTGTTTTTCTTGTCAATGACCATATTCAAATTGATATATTCAACCACTTAGAGAGCCATCGTATACAAAATGTATCTCCCCAAAGTCCCCTCTCATGTGCGGGCATAATTAGAGATGCAAACAACCGCATCTTTGAAAAATATGTAGTTGCATCATGTATTCCATGCAACTGCTGAAGAAAATCAGATGCCAATTCGTATTCATATGACTCCAGTGCCTCGGTGTTTCCATTTTTTAAACAGCACACGAAATAATCTATCAATCCATTGCGTAGGTCAATCGAGGAATAATATAAATGCAGTAGATCTGAAATGCATCGAAAAGGAAATCTCCTACAATATACGAGAATGCATCCAATCTAAAAATCTCATTGCTATGTAACACCTCATTGATGTTGTCATGTATAATGGAATCTGTATCTATTTCATATGACTCAACATCTATTACTTGTTTCATCCCTTAAACTGTGATTTTCAAGTTGTTTCCTAGTTATTTTTAGTTTGTATGAAAACAGAGCAAAGGGGAAAAAAAGATAAAATGAAAAAAAAGACAAATAGAAAAATACAAGCACAAAACTACATACCAATCATGGTATGTATCATTCAACCTTCCTCTTGTCAAATTCAACCCCGTCGATTCGCCACGACAGATGACAAGAAAAAAAACCTACACTGAACAGTGAACCAAACAGAAGAAACAACACAAATAAATAACACTATAAATTTGTTGAGCACAAAGACCAATTTGAACCTATTCATGGTGTGCATCCTACAAGCTTCTCAGAGGCAGAAGATGTTCTACAAAATAGAAAGGACAGGACAAAGGCAACAGGTGGAAGGATTTTTTGACCCAGAGAATAAAAGCATTCCCTGTCACTACACCCCGGCGGATGGTCCCCCCTTGTGACAGCTCTGAATTCATTTTCTAAACCCCTTTGCACTGCAAGGTGCAAAACACCAAGTAGAAAAAAAGGAACAACAACAAAACTATGGTAGGGAAACTTACCCGTCAACAAGGGATGAAAAGAGCGCAGCCCCAAAAACTTGCAAACCGCAACAACGGGTCCAACAGCTTGCAAAGTTGAAGAACAACAAACTAGTGAACAACCACGAACAGGTTCAACTACAACTGCAGGACCTCAACTTTGCAAAGTTGAATCAAACAATAACAAGCAGCATGGAATGAAAAAACTAACAAGCATCGACCACTGAACCAGTGATGCCGATGGAGAACAATATTGCACAATTTCACTGCAAACAACACCATAAAAAAAATGGAATGAAACTGTATTATAACACGTCTGTACAATAAACATTTAAGGTTGCGAGACATGTTAGGTTAACACCTAAGATTGTTATAACCATCAAAGAGCGTCGCTCTGTGCAAACATTTAAGAAAGAATGCAGTGTGGAAGGCCTATTTACTTACGCAACAATGACAAAGACTCTTGAAGTACGCAACAATAAACAAAAATCACACATAGTAATAGTAATAATAATAATAATAACAATAGTTCACTGAGAAGGCCCGAACATTCTTAGATGGGGGTACTCCACCACCGGTAACTTCTCAGTCAAAGAGGCCTACTATCTGAATGGAAACTACTAGAATCATGATAAGTGGAATATATGGAACAAGGTCTGGAGCCCCTCACTCTGGCCCAAGGTGTCCACCTTTTTATGGCTTATAGAGCACAATCGTGTCCTAACTTGGGATAACCTCAGAAAAATGGGATTCATAGGACCCTCAATATGCACCTTATGTCAACAACAAGAGGAAACGGTGGAGCATATCTTCAACATATGTCCTTTCAGTCAGTGGACTTGGGATCAAGGATCTCAAGCAATGCGCAGATCAAACCGAAACAGGAGCAGCATCAACAACACAATAGAAAATTGGGACTCGCTCTCCCACAAAAATCCTATTCTTGCTTACATTTGGAAACTCCTTCCGGGATTCACTCTCTAGCAAATTTGGAAGGAAAGAAATAAACGAATCTTTCACTCCAAGGCCTCCACACTAGTCCTAACTTGGGAGAAAATTGCCACGCTCATCAAAGAAACAATTAGAAGCAAACCTTGGAAACCGGAGGATCTAAAATTCACTCTGGAGGAGCAATGCATTTTCAAAACTGGCAGCTTAGCTTGAATAATCACTTTGCGGTGACTGCACCCAAGCGCCAACATAGCAGCCCAATCATTGGGTCCCCTCCTCTAATGGGATTCATAAATATCAACTTTGATGGGGCTTCTAAAGGGAATCCAGGACCAGGAAGATATGGAGCCACACTCAGAAACTCTAACGATGAGATCCTCTGCCTTGTAGCAGGATACTTGGGGGAAAGCACAAATAATGCGACAAAGCTCACTGGCCTTTCACAAGGTCTCCAAGCAGCAATTGATAACCACTTCCACAAGATTATTCTAGAGGGGGACTCACAAATTGTCATTCAGCTAATCACAAATATTCTCCATGGGGAAAACCCGATGAAAATATCACCCAGCTGGAGACTCTCCGGGATGGTTGATGGATTCGGATCCCTCCTTAGGACTAACCTCAACATCATACCCTCTCATGTGAAAAGAGAAGTAAACACTGTAGCAGATTGCCTGGAAAATGAAGGGGTAGCTACAGAGAGGGAACGCATCTACTGGGAGGCACATATTTATGAAAACTCAGATATCTCAACCCGATGTCATGCTCTTTCCAACAAGGATTTACTAACCCCGAATGAGGTTCCACGTAACGCAGCCAAGCCACGCGGTAGAGAGCCTGGCAGGGCATTAAATATAGGCCGCTAGCTCCCATATCCTCACCATTAATATGGGATCAAGCTCGAGCAGCCAGGCCCATGAAAAGAGCCCTCTCACGCGCATGAAGAAAAAGGAAGCATAGGGCACTAGGGGGATAGCCTTAATGGCTAATCCTGTCACAATCACCCTCATGTTTATCAGCAGTTATGAATGGGAGATAATGCATTTCGAATTCGACCGGTCGAAGTCTGAAATTTTTGAGCGTTGGTGTAGAGGTAGCCACCCTGTTGAAGTTTTGGTCATTGCTCTGCTCATATACATGTTGAGGGAAAGAGGCTGACCTCACAAAGGTGAAGCCTGGTATGCTTTCGATGATAGTCGAAAGAGACAACAAAGATTTGAGAGGGAATTTTCCATGTCTCGAACGTAGAGAATTCACAGAACCAGGAAGCCCGGGTCGCCTCCCATGTCCTATGTGGAGGAGGTTTCTCCGGAAGAACCCATCCAGGTTCCTCCGGAACATCTCCTCTTTACAGTTCCCAATAACCAGAATCTACCAGCCTGCTTTCCGTGTGAGGCTAAGTTACGGGCCACAAGGACACCACACAGTCATAAGGAAGGTGAAAAAATGGAGGAACCCACCACTTTCTATGTCATAGAATAAATCCTAGAATATGTGGACGTGATGACAACTTCAGCAGTAGGTGAATTCCCTATGGATGCGAGCCACCAGAATGCTCAACGAGGACAACAAGATAGGCTCGAGATATGAGAGGCGGAGGATAGTCGGGTGAGGGAGGGTGGCATGGCTCCTATTCCATGTCCCCTCTCTATCATGCAGGAAGTATGGCGAGTCCAGCTGCCATTCCTCCACCCGAAACACTTGGAGTTGATATTTGAAACGAGAAGCCTGGTGGAAGACCAAATCCACCGGAGACTCCAAATCAACCAGTGCTTAGATATGTTGTATGATGCCTACTCCAACACATCACTAGGACGACGGTGCCGAACATGTGCACAACCCTTCACGTTGCCATTTAGATCGGGAAAGAATGGAGGAGATGTTGAAACCACCGGGTAATTGCTACAATAAATGTTTCTGGTTAGAGGTTCTCTTTTGATTAGAACTAGGGATATAGCTCTGTCAAAGTTTCAATATGTTGTAAGTAGTAAGCTAAGGGAACATTTTCAGACTAATGGCTGCCATATGCCCTAGTTTCCTTCAGGCGGGACAGATGGCAGCCCGTTTTTTGAAACAAGATGCATAGGAAGCCAGTTGTCCCGGTTTCCATTTTTTCGGCGGGACAGTTGGCAATCCAAACGTTTGTGTAAGCCTGTACAGTTAATAAAATAGGATCCTCCCCTTTTTTACTTACTAATAATAATAATAACAATAGTTCGAACAGTGGGGACTATGCTAAAAAGAAAATTTGACCGAGACGACAAAGTAATATGAAAACTAACTATCGATGTGCAATAAGACCTCAAATCTATTAGTACAAACTTTGGATATCTAAACATTTCAATATAGATAATGCAAATTAATAAAAGCACCGTACATGATAAAACTTTGGATATGGAAACATATAATTCATTGGGAATAGCGAAGCTGGCAATAAGACCTCAAATTTGTCATCCAATCAGATCATGACATATATGGTTTTTTTAATATATAAAAAATAATGCTTTTACTAGTTCGAACATTAGAAAGTATGCAAAAAATTGTAGTCAAACCACAAACTAATATGAATTCAACGAATTATCGATCACTATAGTCCCTCTATGCCTTCAGCAGGGACTAATAATAAATAAAACACTTGGTATTCGAATTGTTGTATTGCACAGATAACGATTGATATTTGACTTTTAAACTACCATAATAGAATTAGAGACTATATCAAATAGAAAACATTACAAATCATTTGTAGTTGTCTTTTGTAAGAGCTTGTTCTTCAAGCCCTTTGAATATTCCAAACATCTACCCAATATTTGATATTATCAATGCACACACTATCAACGTGGCAAGGGCGGGGAAGGAATATATCATTTTTCCCATTAAGAATCATTTATATCTCACCATCAATTGACATGTTTTTGAAGAGTGTATCGTGTAAGGTTTTTAGTCGATTGACCGCTCAAAACTTTGAAATTCCAAAAATAGTGAATAGGGTCAATTCCATTTCAAAATAGACAACATTTTTCATAAAATGATAGTTTCACTTTGATTCACTTATTAATGTTCCATATAATTGTATCTTATAGATTTTACTTTATAGGATTGTTCCATATAATTGTAATTGGAGAAGTCTACAAATTCTATTTTTGGTTTTTTTTTTTTTTTTTTGGGTAATCATCAAAATTAAGTTATATAATTTTGGGGAAATTGCATTTTTGAATGCATAAATAAATTTAGAATCTTGAAAAACTTCTATTATGTAATTCCAACAATTCTTTTGAATTTTTTATCCAATTATGGGAAAAATTGATCGACAAAAAAAGTAAAAAAATAGTATGTTTAGACTAAAGTAGCCCAATTTCAAATTCAAAATTCCAAAAAAATAATGAATTAACACATAAAAGTGAATAACTAGAAAATGAGTGAATTAACACATCGAAAAATGATAAACTAATTTGATCACACAAAAAAATACTTCAAATAATATGTTCAAATTAGTGGCTTTTGTGACCTATTGCCTGAATTTATTGAGGCGTTGAAATAAATTTGGCCAATACTAATACCATGACATGAAATAAAGGAGTTAGTATTTGTAAATTGTCATATATTCATTCAAGGGTTTCTTAAGACTTACAAACTTAAATACACAATTTTGGAATTTGCAAAAAATTATATCACTTGAAAGCTCTTAACTCACAAATCTTGATGTAGGGTTGAGATGGTTCAGGTAATACCAAATGTCTAAACATTAATTTTGGTGTTCATGTAATGGAGTCTATGATATTTGAGCTCCAACCAGAGAGAATTACTATATCATTAAGGGAATTTTGAAGTAAAAAATGGGTTTCAAAACAAAAAATGTACTATCAAAATAAACTTTAAAAGAACAAATAAGAATCAAGATTATGATGTCAAACATGAGGGTAAATATTTTTGGAGGGAAATGAAGAAAACTACCTTTTTTTTAATCGTATTTTCGACCTATCTCCTTATAGGATTACTCAACAAGTACCCACTCTGGATACTTTCGACAGACCCACAGTGAGTTAAACTAAAAATACATGGAAAAACATGTTTCTTCTTTTGACATACCCGTAGTGAGATAAACTGGAAATACATGAAAAAATGTGTTTCTTCAATAAACACATTTTTTCATGTATTTCCAGTTTAACTCATTGTGGATCTATCAAAAGTATGCAAAGTGGGTACTCGTTTTCAAGAAACACGTAAAAGATGGGTTTCAAAACAAAAAATGTACTATCAAAATCAACTTTAAAAGAACGAATAAGAATCAAGATTATGATGTCAAACATGAGGGTAAATATTTTTGGAGGGAAATGAAGAAAACTACCTTTTTTTTAATCGTATTTTTGACTTATCTCCTTATAGGATTACTCAACAAGTACCCACTCTGCATACTTTCGACAACCCCACAATGAGTTAAACTAAAAATACATGGAAAAACATATTTCTTCTTTTGACATACCCGTAGTGAGATAAATTGGAAATACATGAAAAAATGTGTTTCTTCAATAAACACATGTTTTCATGTATTTCTAGTTTAACTCAATGTGGGTCTATCAAAAGTAAGCAAAGTGGGTACTCGTTTTCAAGAAACACGTAAAAAATGGGTTTCAAAACAAAAATGTACTATCAAAATCAACTTTAAAAGAACGAACAAGAATCAAGATTATGATGTCAAACATGAGGGTAAATATTTTTGGAGGGAAATGAAGAAAACTACCTTTTTTTTAATCGTATTTTTGACTTATCTCATTATAGGATGACTCAACAAGTACCCACTCTGCATACTTTCGACAGACCCACAATGAGTTAAACTAAAAATACATGGAAAAACATGTTTCTTCTTTTGACATACCCATAGTGAGATAAACTAGAAATACATGAAAAAATGTGTTTCTTCCATAAACACATTTTTTCATGTATTTCTAGTTTAACTCATTGTGGGTCTATCAAAAGTATGCAAAGTGGGTACTCGTTTTCAAGAAACACGTTTTTTTTTTGTTTTTTTTTTTTTCAACTTATTGCATTGTGGGTCTATCAAAAGTATGCAAGTTGGGTACTTGTTGAATGCATAATTTAATTCCACATCCAAATGACTACTCACACTTGAAATTTGAGTAAACCTATAAGGTGATAAGTCAAAAATACGATTAAATAAAGTACTTATATTTCTTTCCTTTGAAAATTCATAACTCTTATTTTACTATTTTAACTATCATTTTGTTGTTTTCCTTAGGAGGTCCATTTTAGACCTTAAATTTCCCCCAACAATGGGGCAAAGGGAATGTTGGAGATATTTATGTAATAGTGTGGGTAAAATAATCTTGCAAGTATTCAAGCCCCTGGGTTGATTGAACATCGATTGTTACTCACCATAACCAATCCAATTTCTTCTTCACAATCATTGCCATTAACTATGCACTCATAGATAAGTTGTCGCTCGCTTTTCTCTTTGTAGTAGCCCTGAAGATTCATCAACCCCTAGGTTGCTTGAACATAGATTGTTACTCACCATAACCAATACAATTTCTTCTTCACAATCATTGTCATTAACTATGCAATCATAAATGAGTTGTCGTTCGCCTTTCTCCTTGTAGTATCCCTGAAGATTCATCATGTTTGCAAAGGGTTTGCATAACTCTTGTAAAAATGCAATGACCATAGGGACCATAGGGTTTGCTAATGAAATGGTACATCCAGAGCATTAAAATCATGTTGAATCATGTTGTGATGGATATAGAGAAATCTGGCGACTGTGAATATAAGCAACAACAACCACATAAAATAATAAGTAATGACACATGACAAAACTACCAAATCAAACCATGGATGGTAAGTGGATTTGAATGACATGTTTCATTAAATAGCTTGGATGGTTGTTGCACCCTAAAAGAGATGCAAATCATAACTAAATATTACCCACGATTGTATTGTTGTTTCAAGGTAGCATAGGTTACGAAGTGGTAGAATTTGATGGTCTAAAGTCATCCAACAACGCAAGTTATATTATCTTGGAACAAGTGCAATGATAGCATAGTGGAACAATCCAAATCACATCATCTACTATTATATTTGTTACACTTAACTAAAAGTTAAAAACTCCCTTAAATATTTTTTTGCCCTTTGAGAATTAATGAATATACATTGTAGATATATATGAATTTTATGATATTTTTTTAATTAAATATTTAATTTTTTGTTTAATTGTTTTGAATTGTAATGAGATTAAAATTCATGAACAAGTTTGTTCGAATTAATTAAATTGATTATTTAATTATTTTTATCATTTTTTAAATCAGATTTTTATTTATGAGATTTAAAAAAAATTATATAGGAAATTAATTGTTTTGATTTAACATTTTATTTTATATTTAAAAAGATTAAAGAAAATATTTTCTAAATTTTCATTATTTTTTTGGTAAGTTAACGAGTTAAAAAGATTAATAATGTTACACTTATTTAAATATTGAGATGATGTGGAAATATGTAAGGCATTTTAAGAGAAAAAGCTTTTTACTATTCACCTTTTTACTGTCACAAAGATAACAAATTATTTTATCCCATTACATTTTAATCAAACACTCTATTTCAAGATGTAGCTTATGACATTTCTTTTTATTTTAATAATATTATTTTTTCTTTATACTAATATAATAAAAATATACCTTTATCTTTTAAATTATAATTAATGATATATTTATAATACTTTGATTTTCTCATCATAAATTCTAAAATAATTTATAGATTTATAATAATATTATAAAAATATTATTCTTAAATATTATAAAAAATATAATCATTATGATAGTTATTAAAATGTCTTTACGAATATTTATAACAATGTCAAATAATGATCATCACCCTACCATATAAAAATATCATTATCACCTTAACATTATGTTAATAATGATATTTTAAATTATTATTATATATGTGCATATTATATATAATGATGATTTTTTTAAATGATTATTACATTATTGTTATATATGTGCACACTATTTATACATCATCACCTTACCACATAAAAATATCATTATCACCTTAACATTATATACAATGATGATTTTTTAAATGAGAATTATATTATTGTTATATGAGCACATTATTTATACCTTAACTCTTTCAGATGGTTTGGATCTTCTAGCTCCCCAGATGCAAATAAACAACTAACTCTTAAGCAGCTATCTGAAGATATTCCTAATCCTACTTTAGCAAGAATTGTTGAAGTTCTACAAATTGCTTTCTCCAAAATAGAGTTAGTCAAATCTCAATTTTCTGAGTTAGAAGAAGAAGTTAAACAAAATTCTATTAGCAAAATCAATTATGAGCCTACCATATTGGTTTTGGATGGAGAAGAAAGTTCTTCTGCTAATATTGATTCTTCACATGCACCACATCATACAGAAGCAGAACAAGATAAAGCTTCATTTCAAACTGCTTGGGAAAAATGGTGCAATGCAAAGTATGGTACCAAGAAAGCCCCTCTAGACCCTACTGATCATCCTCCTCTCTCCACCTCTAATATAGAGAGTGCTCCTATCTCAAATGTCAATTGTAAATAAAAAACTGAGATAATGATGATGATCCAGAAATGGCAAGCTTGGGCTAAAACCCAAAAATTGATATTAAAAGACAAAACATCCTGGGGCGACTTAGCTCTAAGATTGACTTGGGTTTTACCGGAAATCTAGTAATCTGGTGGGAAAGAGTTACACCTAAAAGTAAGCTCAGAATACTAAATCATGAAAAACTAGTTGATGAGCTAGTAAAAGCCGTAGTACATGAATTTTATGGCAACATTAAATTGGATACGAGTCATTTTGTTGATTTGTATATGAATCAACAATTATGCCATATATCCCAGCTTCCTAAATTCTTCTGTACCATGCAAGACCTCTTATATAAGGTCCCTGATCCAGAAAACATAGCATATCTCAGGAAATATCTCTCCACTATGCCTGGAAAAATACCAGAACTAGTTAGAGAAAGACTTGATGATTTAGAAGTGGACATATCTGAATTATCTCTAGCTGGTCTGCATGAGCAGATTGTCACTGCTCTGCAAAAAGAATGTCTTCGTAAGAAGACTCAAAAATCCTTGAAAAAGCAATTGGGATTTGATTCTTCTGTCTGTGATGTTTTCACTGAAACATCTAATTTTGGTTGTAAACAGAAAAAGAAAGCTTGTCAAAAAGACTATTCCTGTTCTAAATGTAATTCAAGAAAGAAAGGATTTTCCAAGAAATTTCCTAGAAGATTCTCAAGGACCAGTCCCATCAAAAAGAAAGCCTTCTTTAAGCGTAGGCCACAGCATTCCAAGCCAAAGCAGTCTTCCTGCTTTATCTGTAAAAAGCCTGGCCACTGGGCTGATCAGTGTCCTCTGCGGTCTAAGACTAAGTTCCAAAACAAAATCATGGATCTGTTTCAGATTGGATATGATCCCGCCGAATGGGAACTAGTTGATAATCGTTCATATGGTGAATACCTATCACTCACTGACAGTGATTCCTCCCTCACTGATACTCCAGACAACCAAGCCTATGAGTCTGATTCTGACACCTCCCAGATAGAAGATGCTTTAAATTTTCTCGACATCAAAATGATGACTCCTTTCCTAGACCTCTCTACCCTTCTTGATCAGAGGTCTACTCTGCAAAAGAAAATGTCTGCTCTAACTCCCGGACAGTTCCAGCTTTCAGATCGATATGCTTCTCAACTTGAACGCCTCACTGACCAAATCAACTCTCTTCAGTAGCCAAGCGTGGTGAATATTCACCATTACACACCAACTGATGCTAAGTTTATTCCTAAAAAGGTGTCAAAGGCTAAATCTAAAAGTATTGTTAAGTTTTCAAACCCTACACCTTTATTTGATAATGAATCTGAATCCTTAAATGATACAATCTTCCACCTTGAAGAATCCATTAGAGAAAAAGAAGCATTAGTACATGATCTATGGAAAAGCTTAAAGTTGTAGAAATAAGAACTCAGATATCTCAAAGAGAAACGTGATGAACAATTTGAGAAAGAGATATTGGATGAAGAATCAGATCAGTTTGACACTAAGCTACTCAAAGGCTTAGATGACAGACTGGTTATCTCTGTAAATATCAGAGTCCAAGGATATCTGCAATATACTTTAGATGCAYAATTAGATACAGGTGCAATGAATTCYTGTGCCAAGCATGGAGCCATACCATCATATTACTGGCAGCCAATAGATATATCTTTCAGAGMTGTCAATAAAACATAATTAAAGATTAAATACATAGCTCCAGACTTTCCCATCTACTTACAGGAAGAAAWAGTATATGTTAATCTATATTGTTTTGATACTGGTGCAGATATACTATTAGGACAGGACTTTGTAAATAAGTGTTTACCTTTCACTATAGGTAATAATTTTGTACAGTTTTCAGTTTTGGGCAAACCTCTAAAAATACCAAGCAAGTCCACATTTGAATCAAGAATTGCAGTAAATCAAAACATACAAGAACTTGAAAAATCTGCCAGCAGTCTGATACGTATCCAAAAGATCATTGGACATGTTGAAAAGCATGGTTTGGACATGATAAAGGATATCAAAGAAAAGATAGAATCTGATTTCACATCAGATTATCCCAATGCTTTCTGGACAAGAGAACAATATTTTTTCAGCCTGCCATACAAAGAAGATTACACTCCTAGACCCCAGAAAGCTTCTGCTAATCATATGTCTCCTACTGAACTAGAATATTGCCAAAAGGAGATTACAGAACTATTAGAAAGAAAATTAATAGAGACAAGTAGAAGTCCTTGGGCTTGCCCTGCCTTCTATGTAAACAAACACAGTGAGCAGAAGAGAGGAAAGCCTAGAATGGTGATAAATTATAGAGCATTGAATGATGCCCTATTACCTATAAGATTTCCTCTACCTTCCAAAGAGTTACTATTCTCAAAGATTGGAAAGTGTAATATCTTCAATAAGTTTGATCTGAAAAGCGGATTTTGGCAAATAGGGATTGTCCCTAAAGATAGATATAAAACTGCATTTGTTGTTCCTAATGGAAAATAACAGTGGAAAGTAATGTCCTTTGGTCTGAAGAATGCTCCATCAGAATTTCAAAAACAGATGGATGATATCTTCCGACATTTAAGTTTTGTGATTGTATATATTGATGACTTACTTATTTGTTCTCTAGACTGTAAATCTCATGTACATAATTTGAAGATTGTCTATGATCTATTGTACAAACATGGTTTGGTTCTCAGCCGTTCTAAGCTCTGTTGGGCACAGACAAAGATTGAATATCTTGGGTTAATACTATCCAAAGGAGAAGTAGAGATCCAAGATCACATATTGAAAAAGCTTTCAGAATTCCCTGACGAAATACTTGACCAGAAACAACTGCAAAGGTTCCTTGGTTGTTTAAATTATATTCGACAATTCTATGAAAATCAAGCTAAGGATGTCTGAATCCTCTAGAAGAGATTGAGTAAAGCAATGCCATGGAATTATAAAATGACACAAGATGTTCAGGTCATTAAGCAGAAAATCCAGAATCTACCAAAATTTTATCTTCCAGATATGAGCCTTCAGCTTATTCTTGAAACTGATGCCTCCAATGACACTTGGGCAGCAGTTCTACTACAAAAAAATGGTCCAAAACTGGAAGAAGTTTGCATATATACTTCTGGATGTTTTAGCGATGCTGAGTCAAGATACCCTTCTTCACATAAGGAAATCATTGCTGTCAAAAATGGCATCAAGAAGTTCAGGCTGTTTCTAAAACCTGTGCATTTTATTGTTAGAACAGATCTGAAACACATGAAGGGAATGCTTACTAATGAATGTCTGTTGGAATAGGGAAACAACAGAATATTGCGTTGGAGCTTGTGGCTTGACGGGTTTTATTTTGAAATCCAATACAAGCCAGGAAAAGATAATTGTGTTGTTGATTTACTTACTAGAGAAGCAGCTCCAAGCAAAGATAAAGATAAAACAATTAAATGGCTTCATCCTCCTTGAGCATAAGGGATGCTCCACCACCAGGATTCAAATGGATCGTAGTCTATAATGATTGTAAATATTGTTACTGTTTTGATTGCCTAGCTTGTTGTATTAAGGCTAGCCCAGCTTGTATAAATATTCTGAATAATTGGGTACAGTCATATAATCATCTGAAATCTTACTATAGTTATTTCAGATATAGTCGGAATGTAGCCAGAGGTATAATGACTGGAGGACCATTTCAAGGAAAAGTATATATTGTGTTGTACACACCTGACATTACCTATGAATATTACTGCAAGATCATGTTGCAGACAAAATATGATGGATCTTGCTGGATAACCTTTGAATGTTCTCCTTTCAAAGATTATCATTATTTTTGGTCAGGTTGGTTGTATATACTATTTTGGACATATTGTCCTAGAGATGTTGATTTCTTCAATGCCAGTAAGGAAGCTTTCATAAAATGGTTCCAAGCTGAAGTTCAAGAAGCTGCACATTATGAAGGATGGTTTGCTTTTAAACTGTCATTTATGGGTAGCGAGCTAGTTTTTGATAAGACTGAGTCATCTCAGCCCCCTTCATATAAAGTTACCAGTGATTATTTTGGTGACCTATGTGTGCCAGAAGATGAGCTGATTCCAGCTATGCAAGGTTCACCTTTCTACAAATGTTTCAGCGGGCTTCCTCCTTTTTCAAATGATCACAGCTCTCCTCCCAGCAGTCATTATGGTTATGATAGTGACACCTCTTTTGATTCTATAGAAGAATATAATATAATAAATATAATGGAAGCATGATGGGCCTAGATGTCCCACTTTGTAATAAATTTATTCATTTCATGTCTATCGGGCCGACAGTGGTGTCCTCACAGTTCCGTGGGTTCCTGTAGAACTCCACAGTGTATTCATGTGATTAGGAATCTGTGTCATTCCGTAAAAGTTGGTATGGGTCCCCATATGGCCGAGCCTCCAAGGGACGAGATAATAGCTGTAGTCCACAGCTGCCCCATCCACTTAATGGAATATTTTGTAACCGACAGTTGCCAGTATATGCCTACCGATAACCTGCTCAAAGTTGTATAAATAAGGCTCTACCCCTCTCATTTGATTCATTCAGAATTGGGGATTCAGAGTCTGAGAGAGTCCGAGAGAGAGTTTAGTCTAAGAGTCTGTCTGTTTAAAGTCGAGCAGTGTGTATCCTCTTCACTCTACACTCGCCTTCGGGATCTTGTGATTGTGAACGAAAAACACTGATCTCAAGTGGCATTGAAGAAATCAGCATCTCTAGGACAATATGTCCAAAATAGTATATACAACCAACCTGACCAAAAATAATGATAATCTTTGAAAGGAGAACATTCAAAGGTTATCCAGCTAGATCCATCATATTTTGTCTGCAACATGATCTTGCAGTAATCTTCATAGGTAATGTCAGGTGTGTACAACACAATATATACTTGTCCTTGAAATGGTCCTCCAGTCATTATACCTCTGGCTACATTCCGACTATATTTGAAATAACTATAGTAAGATTTCAGATGATTATATGACTGTACCCAATTATTCAGAATATTTATACAAGCTGGGCTAGCTTTAATACAAAAAGCTAGGCAATCAAAACAGTAACAATATTTACAATCATTACAGACTAGGATCCATTTGAATCCTGGTGGTGGAGCATCCCTTATGCTCAAGGAGGATGAATCCATTTAATTGTTTTATCTTTATCTTTGCTTGGAGTTGCTTCTCTAGTAAGCAAATCAACAACACAATTATCTTTTCCTGGCTTGTATTGGATTTCAAAATCAAACCCGTCAAGCCGCAAGCTCCAACGCAATATTCTATTGTTTCCCTGTTCCAACAGACGTTCATTAGTAAGCATTCCCTTCATGTGTTTCAAATCTGTTCTAACAATAAAATGCACAGGTTTTAGAAACAGCCTGAACTTCTTGATGCCATTTTTGACAGCAAGGATTTCCTTATGTGAAGAAGGGTATCTTGACTCAGCATCGCTAAAACATCCAGAAGTATATATGAAAACTTCTTCCAGTTTTGGACCATTTTTCTGTAGTAGAACTGCTACCCAAGTGTCATTGGAGGTATCAGTTTCAAGAATAAGCTAAAGGCTCGTATCTGGAAGATACAATTTTGGTAGATTCTAGATTTTCTGCTTAATGACCTGAACAACTTGTGTCATTTTATAATTCCATGGAATTTTTTTACTCAATCTCTTCAGGAGGATTCGGAAATCCTTAACTTGATTTTCATAGAATTGTCGAATATAATTTAAACAACCAAGGAACCTTTGCAGTTGTTTCTGGTCAAGTATTTCGTCAGGGAATTCTGAAAACTTTTTCAATATGTGATCTTGGAGCTCTACTTCTCCTTTGGATAGTATTAACCCAAGATATTCAATCTTTGTCTGTGCCCAACAGAGCTTAGAACGGCTGAGCACCAAACCATGTTTGTACAATAGATCATAGACAATCTTCAAATGTTGTACATGAGATTTACAGTCTAGAGAACAAATAAGTAAGTCATCAATATATACAATCACAAAACTTAAATGTCGGAAGATATCATCCATCCGTTTTTGAAATTCTGATGGAGCATTCTTCAGACCAAAGGACATTACTTTCCACTGGTATTGTCCATTAGGAACAACAAATGCAGTTTTATATCTGTCTTTAGCGACAATCCCTATTTTCCAAAATCCGCTTTTCAGATCAAACTTACTGAAGATATTACACTTTCCAATCTTTGAGAATAGTAACTCTTTGGAAGGTAGAGGAAATCTTATAGGTAATAGGACATCATTCAATGCTCTATAATTTATCACCATTCTAGGCTTTCCTCTCTTCTGCTCACTGTGTTTGTTTACATAGAAGGCAGGGCAAGCCCAAGGACTTCTACTTGTCTCTATTAATTTTTTTTCTAACAGTTCTGTAATCTCCTTTTGGCAATATTCTAGTTCAGTAGGAGACATATGATTAGCAGAAGCTTTCTGGGGTCTAGGAGTGTAATCTTCTTTGTATGGCAGGCTGACAAAATATTGTTCTCTTGTCCAGAAGGCATTGGGATAATCTGATGTGCAATCAGATTCTATCTTTTCTTTGATATCCTTTATCATGTCCAAACCATGCTTTTCAGCATGTCCAATGATCTTTTGGATACGTATCAGACTGCTGGAAGATTTTTCAAGTTCTTGTATGTTTTTCTTTACTGCAATTCTTGATTCAAATGTGGACTTGCTTGGTATTTTTAGAGGTTTGCCCAAAACTGAAAACTATACAAAATTATTACCTATAGTGAAAGGTAAACACTTATTTACAAAGTCCTGTCCCAATAGTATATCTGCACCAGTATCAAAAAAATATAGATTAACGGATACTTTTTCTTCCTGTAAGTAGATGGGAAAGTCTGGAGCTATGTATTTAATCTTTAATTYTGTTTTATTGACAGCTCTGAAAGATATATCTATTGGCTGCCAGTAATATGATGGTATGGCTCCATGCTTGGCACAGGAATTCATTGCACCTGTATCTAATTGTGCATCTAAAGTATATTGCAGATATCCTTGGACTCTGATATTTACAGAGATAACCAGTCTGTCATCTAAGCCTTTGAGTAGCTTAGTGTCAAACTGATCTGATTCTTCATCCAATATCTCTTTCTCAAATTGTCCATCACGTTTCTCTTTGAGATATCTGAGTTCTTCTTTCTGCAACTTTAAGCTTTTCCATAGATCATGTACTAATGCTTCTTTTTCTCTAATGGATTCTTCAAGGTGGAAGATTGTATTTAAGGATTCAGATTCATTATCAGATAAAGTGTAGGGTCTGAAAACTTAACAATACTTTTAGATTTAGCCTTTGACACCTTTTTAGGAATAAACTCAGCATCAGTTGGTGTGTAATGGTGAATATTCACCATGCTTGGCTGTTGAAGAGAGTTGATTTGGTCAGTGAGGCGTTCAAGTTGAGAAGCATAGCGATCTGAAAGCTGGAATTGTCCAGGAGTTAGAGCGGACATTTTCTTTTGCAGAGTAGACCTTTGATCAAGAAGGGCAAAGAGGTCTAGGAAAGGAGTCATCATTTTGATGTCGAGAAAATTTAAAGCATCTTCTATCCGGGAGGTGTCAGAATCAGACACATAGGTTTGGTTGTCTGGAGTATCGGTGAGGGAGGAATCACTATCAGTGAGTGATAGGTATTCACCATCTGAATGGTTATCAACTAGTTCCCATTCGGCGGGATCATATCCAGTCTGAAACAGATCCATGATTTTGTTTTGGAACTTAGTCTTAGACCTCAGAGGACACTGAGCAGCCCAATGGCCAGGCTTTTTACAGATAGAGAAGGAAGACTGCTTTGGCTTGGAATGTTGTGGCCTACGCTTAAATAAGGATTTCTTTTTTATGGGACTGGTCCTTGAGAATCTTCTAGGAAATTTCTTGGAAAATCCTTTCTTTCTTGAATTACATTTAGAACAGGAACAGTCTTTTTGACAAGCTTTCTTTTTCTGTTTACAACCAAAATTAGATGTTTCAGTGAAAACATCACAGACAGAAGAATCAAATCCCAATTTCTTTTTCAGGGATTTTTGAGTCTTCTTACGAAGACATTCTTTTTGCAGAGCAGTGACAATCTGCTCATGCAGACCAGCTAGAGATAATTCAGATATGTCCACTTCTAAATCATCAAGTCTTTCTCTAACTAGTTCTGGTATTTTTCCAGGCATAGAGGAGAGATATTTCCTGAGATATGCTATGTTTTCTGGATCAGGGACCTTATATAAGAGGTCTTGCATGGTACAGAAGAATTTAGGAAGCTGGGATATATGGMATAATTGTTGATTCATATACAAATCAGCAAAATGACTTGTATCCAATTTAATGTTGCCATAAAATTCATGTACTACGGCTTTTACTAGCTCATCAACTGGTTTTTCATGATTCAGTATTATGAGCTTACTTTTAGGTGTAACTCTTTCCCACGAGATTCCTAGATTTCCGGTAAAACCCCAAGTCAATCTTAGAGCTAAGTCGCTCCAGGATGTTTTGTCTTTAAATATCATTTTTTGGGTTTTAGCCCAAGCTTTCCATTTCTGGATCATCATCATTATCTCAGTTTTTGATCTACAATTGACATTTGAGATAGGAGCACTCTCTATATTAGAGGTTGAGAGAGGAGGATGATCAGTAGGGTCTAGAGGGGCTTTCTTGGTACCATACTTTGCATTGCACCATTTTTCCCAAGCAGTTTGAAATGAAGCTTTATCTTGTTCTGCTTCTGTATGATGTGGTGCATGTGAAGAATCAATATT
>ML777053.1:530564-555525 GCA_009831015.1 Picea engelmannii | reverse complement strand
AGGAGAAGAGAAGGAGAGAGAGAGAGATATTAGGGGGGGAGAATGGGGGAGAAAGAGGGGGGGAAGAGAGACACAAGGAGAGAGGGGAAGAGGAGGAAGAGAAAGGGAGATGGAGAGAGAGAGGGGGGAGAGAGAGAGAGCGAGGGATAGGGAGAGTGAGGTCGGAGAGAAAGAGAGGAAGATAGAGGGAGGGAATGAGGGAGAGAAGGGGGGAGAGAGAGAGAGAGAGAAATATGATTTATTCACATTAACAGGAATGCACGTGTGTTCCTATTGCTAATAACGTGCGCGCATTTTAGGAATGCGTGCGTTCTTTAGAAATGTGTGCACGCTTTAGGAACGTTTGTGCATTACTGATGCGCGTGCGTGTTATTTGAATTTCAATTTTTTTGGGGCGAGAGTGACAAATATAGAATATGTGTTTGCTGAGTTGGTTGCTTCGGATTTAGGTTCAGGATGACAAACCTAGTGGTCCGATCTGCAAATCCACAAAAACCTCCATTTTTATGAGTTCCTCTCCATATCTTTAGTTTTTACGTTATTTTATATAGGCTACACAATTCAATTATTGACGAAAATATAAACACAGATAAAGTTG
Organism: Picea engelmannii; assembly: GCA_009831015.1. Taxonomy (NCBI): domain Eukaryota; kingdom Viridiplantae; phylum Streptophyta; class Pinopsida; order Pinales; family Pinaceae; genus Picea; species Picea engelmannii. Next base: position 554,927 of record ML777053.1, on the reverse strand, counting down.
GCAGTGTAGATTCCAAATATGTAATTTTTTTTAAATTAATAATTTTTACTATTTTTAATCTATTTTTGTCTTGACATATATCAAAATCCTAGAATACATACCTCTCTTATTTATGCTATAACTTTTTTTCGGCTTAACTATTTATCTAATGAGTTATATGCGGCACTAGAGGAGACCGATATCTACAATCTGAATAAAAAAGAAAAAAAAAATTGTTTTGATCATGGAAAGACCCTCTTATCCTACACGAACAAAAGACATTGTAATTTCATGGATATGTTGACTTTGATCATTTTAAAAAAATATAAAATTAATATTATAAATTTCCAAAAAATACATGGCACAAGGAAAATGGGTTCTCTACAAGTATACAAGTTTTTAGAACAAAAATCCATTGTTAATATACTCAACACATGCACGAACAAAAACATGTACCTTATATTTTTTTGGAAAAATAAGATACCACGGTTAGAAAAAATCAAATTTGACATAGTTATTCACAATTTCTATGAATAAAAGTTGTATATTCGGAAATCTAATTCAATTTTGTACGTTTCATATTCTTATTCCATATTCAAATTCATTGTAAAAGTACCTTGAATAATCCCTCCAAGTTAACATATTGTTGTTTTTCCAAGTTTTCATTGCCACTAACGCGTCATGAGAGACCATCATTAGCTTGCACTCACCCATGTGATGGATGCGCTCATTCACAAGAATATGAGTACAATGAGACTCTAAAATAATTTTTACAATAATCATGAATGCCAAAACCCTAGATATCCAAAAACCTAACCCTAGGAGATGAATCGCCAAAAGTCATGTGAGCCCCGTTGGGGTAAGTTGGTACATCAACTTCCCGAGGTCGTAACTTTTGCATAAGATCTATGTTTTAGGCGCACAATATCCCATTGGAAAGGTATATCCAAGGACTACACATTATGCCATAAAACTCTAATTTTATGTACATTTTAATTATGGTGAGCCCTAAAAACGTTGTTTAGGGCCTCAAAACGGCCCCATAAGTTCAGGACCCGAAAACTAGGAAAAACCCGCCAAACTAAAAAATTGTCAAGATTAGCCAATTGGAATAGGTGGGTGGCCATCGATATCCACCTAGATAAATCCTCCCCCCTTAGGAATAAATGGTATCCGTTACGTTGAGTTCCCCTATCATATGAGAAAATTCCTGTTGAATTTGGCCCCGGGCGGGCCACTTGCCTTGGCGCAAGAGTTGCCCTACTTTGACAACCCGATAAAGTTGGATCCTCTGCTAGCAAGTTCCCTTGACCTGTGTGTTCCACAATATAATTAGAGGATGCATTTTCCATGCAATCATGGTTGAGCTATGTTGCTTTCAATTGTTTTGTTATCTCTGAGGTGTCCAATAATGGTGGAAAATATGATCGAAGGAGATCCACATTGAACACTTGGTGCAAGCCAAGGAAGGGGGGAATGTTGAGCTCAAAAGAATTTTCTCCCACAACATTGGTGTTGGTGTAAGGTCCTTAGCGAAGTGGACGAATATTTCGATGGGGCCTTGTAAAGCGTTCTTTCTACAAGTGCAACCAAACTTTGTCTCCCACCTGAAACTTGTGTGGCACTCGGTGTTGTTCATGACGCTGCTTGTACTTGGTATTGGAATTTTGTAAAATATCCTGAATCTGTTGGCGGATGTGATAGATCCACTTAATTAAATGGGTGTCTTTTTCAGCTTCGGTTTGATAATGGGACGAGTCTTCTTGGGTCACCGCAAGGGGTAGTCCAACATCCATGGGACCCAATGATTGAAATCCCAACCCCACTTGAAAGGGGTTGTGGCCAGTTGAGCTATGTATGGCTCTTTTGTAGTTGTGCTAAAAATAGGGAATAATCTCATCTCATGTGAGAGAGTGCTTGGAATTGTACATGCGCAGGATATGCACGATCATTTGGTTGACAACCTTGGTTTTTCCATCCATCTGGGGGTGTAAGGCAGTGGATTTGGTGAGCTTGGTGTCCAATAGTGACCAGAGGCTCGACCGGAATGTGTTGAGGAACTGACTGTCTTGATATCAGATAATGGTTTTTGGTATACCAAAATGTACCCACACTCGTTCAACAAAGATCTGGGAAGTGGCTTCCTTTGTGATGCTCTTCTGGAAGGTGGCCATAATCGCCATCTTGGAAAAGAGATCAACAACCACAAAACATAGTCATTTCTCCACTCAATGGATGGAAGGATCGACATGTAGTACATTAAGATGGATTCCCAGGGCCTGTTGGGAGTAGGAAGAGGGGTGTATAGGCCTTGTTTCTTAGTGGTCATTTTGGAAATAACACAGACAGTGTAGGACCTGATATACTTGCTGACATCTTGTCGAATTTTTGACCAGTAGAAATGTTGTTGCAACACGACCACTGTCGTTTCTACACCAAAGTGTCTTGCCACCCGATTGTAGTGGGCTTCCCAAATCATCTTCACTTGCTCACTTCATGGAACAAAAATATGGACCAAATGACATAGCATCCCAACCTGAAGATGGAAATTAGTGACAACTTTGTTTGAGCCCAACATTTGGTAGGTGGTGGCGAAGTCAGGATCTTTCTCTTAGAGTTGGGGGCATCCAGAGGTCTTGTGGCCACAATATTATAGCACCGTGGTGAGTGTCGTGACTAGATTTCGACTGAGGAAATCAACAACGTGGTTGGTACTTCCTGTATTATACTTGATGTTGAGGTGGAAATGTTGCAAGTATGTGGACCACTTCTGATGGCGGTCATTCTGCAATTTTCCTTGTGTCTGCAAGAACTGTAGCAACTTATGATCAGTGTGGATGACTGTCTCCTTCCTAAGAATGTAATGCCTCCACTGGCAGTAGGATTGCACAATGGAGTACATTTTTTGTCATAAGTAGGGTACTTACGAACGAAATCTGATAGTGTCTCACTATGATAGGCCACGGGGTGGTTGTGCTGAGTGAGAACTACGCCCACAACATAGATTGAAGCATATGTCTCGATCTCAAAGGGTTGTTGCAGTTTGGGTAATGAAAGCACTGGGGTTGAGCACAAGCATTGTTTCAAATCATCGAACGCTTGTTTTTGGGATATTCCCTACACAAACTTTTCCTTACCACCGCCCCTGGTTACTTGGCTCAGGGCCCATGCAATATGGGAGAATCGCAACATGAACCTGCGATAGAAATTCACAAGGCCTAAGAATATCTGAATCTTGGTGAGCATGATTGGGGATTACCAGTCAAGGATGACCTAGATCTTGGATGGATCCACATGCACACCATGCTCATAAAAAATGTAGCCTAGGTACTAGACATTGTCCATGCTAAAGGAGCATTTTTCCAAGTTGGCATATAGCTTGTGTTGTCACAGAGTGTGAAGAACTTGTTGAATATGTTGCAAGTGTTCCACCCATGTCTTGTTGTAGATGAGGATGTCATCTAGATACAACACTACAAAATAATTGGTCAAAGGCTGCAAGATATCGTCCATCATCCTCATGAAAGTTGTTGGGGCATTTTTCAAACCAAAGGGCATGACTAGCCATTCAAAAACACATTATTTTAACTTGAAGGCAGTCTTCCATACATTTGACTTCTCTGTTGGGATCTGATGGTAGCCAAAATTCAAATCAATCTTACTGAAGTATTTGACCCCCTTTATTTGATCAAGGATATCGTCAATTCAGGGAATCGGGTATCGGTTCCTAGTTGTGATTTTATTTAGGGTCCGATAACAATGCAAAGTCATCAAGTCTCGTCTTTCTTCTGCACAAGCATGATTGGGCTTCCACAAGGTGATGAGTTGGGCCAGATGTGCCCCTTTTGGAGCAGTTCTTGGATATGATGCTTGATCTCCTCATTTTCTAATAGAGAGCGGCGATAGATTGGCCCATTAGGTAGTGGTGCATTGGGGGTCAGATCGATGGAATGCTTGACTTGACAGTGCAGAGGTACCCCAGTAGGTGAGGAGAAGATGTCTTTGTATTCTTCCACGACCTTATCCACTTGATTTTGTTGCATGGAGAGGTCAACCACGAAGGCCATGGACGTGGTTGCAAGCTTTAGCTCACTCTAAGAGTGAATCATGAAGAATACAAACTTCCTGGTTTGAGAGATGACATTCCTCCATTGAGATCAAGGAAATGGCACTAGGTGGGACTACCTCGGGTATCCTGTACAATTTCCTATCCAAAGTAATAATAACATTGCGAAACCTAGAGACATATATAGCATGACATTTCCATAAATAAGGTTGGCCCAAAAGAACATCAAAAAATTCAAGGGGAGCAACATCACATTATACCTCATCTTTGAAGCGCTTGATTTCATAGGATAGGCAACAATGTTGGCTAACGTGAATATCGCTTCCTTGGTGTAGCCATCTGATGGTGTAGGGATGCAGGTGTGGCATTGTCAGTAGGGCCAGCCACTTGACGACCTCCGCTAATATGAGGTTCTTCTGGATATTGCTATCCACGATGAAGTGCAGTGGGGTTCCTTTCACCCACATATGTGAATGACAGAGGTGATCACCTTGCTCTGGCTCATTGGGGTCATCGGGATGGATCTTGGTGGTAGAAATGGTGGCACTGGGTTCCATGTCAATGATTTGTATCCCCTTTTCTGGTTCTAACTCAGAGTCAAAACCTACATCTGATTCAGATTCTTTCACCTCAGCCACCAATGATTTCTTTGAGCGGAAATCAACGGTGTTATGCTAGGGGATCATATGGAAGTCACACCACTTCTTGGTGTCTTTCTTCGTATTTCCATTGTCCTTCTTTATTTGAAGCTTAGACTCATTTTTCTAAGGTTTTCCATCTTTTCTCTACCCTTTTTTCTATGGGTTGGGGCTTCCCTTGCCCTGCTTCTACTGTGAGGATTTCCCAGACCCAAACTGTCATGTTTTAATTGCTTAATATTTTTCTCTATTTTGATGGCATATCGATAGGTCGCACCCAAGGAAGAGATGTCCAGAAAATACATTTCTTCTTGAATGCATCTATGCAGACCACCACGTTACTTGAGCACCAGATGTCGCTCAGAATATTTGATACCTATCTTGGTGTGCAAGTTATGGAAGATATTTTTGAACTCTCGCACTGCTTGGTCCCTTTCCTGGCACAGTGTGCTCCATTTTGTATACAGGTTGTCATAACTTCCAATAGGATAGTATTGTTCCTTAACAACATCCCTGAAGGACTCCCAAGTGAGTGCAGCTATAAATAATGAGGGTTCCTCTGTTTTCTTTTTCTCACAAAAAGTCTCCCAACAATCTTTGACATGGGGGTCGACTTTGAGGAGCGCAAAAGTAATCTTTTCCCTCTTTGAAAAGTTATGGATATAAAAATACCCTTCTAGAAGATTCAACCATTTGTATACAACCTCTACGTCTATATTACCTTCAAATATAGGAATATCAAAGTTGATATGTACCTTGAAGGGGGCGGTGCCTCTGCTCTAGGAAGATGTGTTGCATGTTGGTAGTCGTTAAAGGATTTGCGCAAAATTATCCATCATCTCGTTCCTCTGTTTCTCGAGGGCTTCCTCGAGAAATATTTTTTATTTTCTCCCACCATGGAAGGTCGCTTGGGCATGCGAGAGCTCTTTTCCTCAAGAGAAACAAGCTTGAGACCCAACTCTTTGTACCCTGACCTCGTCGGGGACATGCACTAAGAATGAAAACGAGCATACCGCTCTGATACCATTGATCCAGATTTTATGAGCAAAACAAAATGAACTCAGTTTACTATTAATATTAACACATATACATAATGAACAATAACAAATATACAATAAAACTGGCTTCTAGTCAATAAAGAAATACGTTGAAACTGTAAAATGCAGACTGAAAACAAGCTTGTTAGAATGGTGGTGGCTTATCTTTGAGAAGAGATGTGATAGTTGAGCTCATTCACAAGAATATGAGTACAATGAGGCTCTGAAATCATTTTTACACTAATAATGAATGCTAAAACCCTAGACATCCAAAAACCTAACCTTAGGAGATGAAGCGCCAAAAGTCAGGTGGGCATCATTGGGGTAAGTTGGTACATCAACTTTTCAGGGTTGTAACTTTTGCATACGATCTTCGTTTTAGGCGCACTATAGACCGTTGGAAAGTTCTATCCGAGGAATACACATTATGTCATAAAAACCTAACTTCATACACATTTTGACTATGTCAAGCCCTAAAAATGTTGTTTAGTGCTTCAAAATGGCCCCGAAAGTTCACGACCTGAAAACTAGGAAAAAATTGCCATACTGAAAAACTGCCACGATGAGCCAGTTGGAATAGGTGGGTGGCCACTGATATCCACCTGAATCAAGTTAACTCTTTCTTGTGATATTTAATGAATATATATTAAATAAGGAATACTATGCATAAAACTCTACGTATGATTCAAAAATGAGAACAATGGGATAAGTTATGAATGAGGATCTCATAGAATTAGTTGAGAGGTTTAAGGAGATATTATTGAAGATAGTTGAACTAATTATGACATAGTTTTTATGGTCACCCAAAATTATATAAAGAGACCTATTATACAATAGAAACACACACTAGAATGGATATATTAAATATACATTTTCTATTTTCTCTTTGGGGATTTATTGAGTGTGAACCCTGATGCCCTTTGCTTACTATGTGTTTGAATGTAATCGTTGCTTATTATTAATCTCAACATGATCATGTGACATGGGGTACTAATGGTATCTTCAACAACGTTTATGCCAAGCTCAACACCTAGTGAGCTTCGTTGATAGACTAATCTCTAAGTTTTCTCAAATTCATTGTCGATTTCTAGAAATCAACACAGTTCATACATATTCTTAGACAAGGGATTACCTCAAGTCTAAAATTTTGAGCTTCATTCGAAGAGAAGGAATAGAGAAAACTAGCAATACAAGACACTAAGCATAAAAAAGGAAGTGGTTCTTCCATATAAACTACTCTTGTTTTTGTAACCAAATTTAAATAAAAAACAATGATACCAGTCAACAATTTCATGACTAGAAGGAAATAGTTTTCCTAACCATGTTGTCATTGAAAATACTCCCCAGTCGAGAGAAGCATCTTGTAGATTAAGAAAGATAATGCTACCAATCAAGAGAGGGAGATATATTTATTTTGCAGTACCTATAATTGGGTGTAGGTTTCCACATTATATACTTGAAACAACACCCAGAAAATTGGGCTTGTTGTTCCCATACATATTGTTGTGGTGAAACCCACTATGATTAATCAACACTACAAACTTGAAAAAAAAAATAAACATTTGAACCTTCACAACTTGAATTTAATTAAATTAAGAACGCATTGATTAATTAGATTCATGCAACATGAAGAAGTATCAACAAGAACCCAAGGTGAGGATTAATCCAATGGTGTATCAAACGATTTGGACTATAAATACAATGAGGGAAACCAGTGAAACGACAACCACCATCCATGCTATGCATCTTCTCTTTATGGTATGTCTCTTAGGCTCCATACATGTAGAGAATATGAGCATCCTAAATTACACTTCCATCAATGGGATTTAGATTTTATCGAGATTTTATGCAAATTAAATATGAGTTAACAATGCTCAATAAGTATCAATGTCAATTCACAAATCTGAAGTCAAATATTTGTACATTTTTTTCTGACAGCTTTGCTTGCTATCACTCCACGAAGTCTTCTATTACCCTTTATCCAAATCTGTACTCATAGTGCACTTTCCACCTTCTATTTGCAGAGTGAAATATCCCAGATCTAGCTGATCTGGATATCTATTGTTGGTCTAGTGTTCTGTCTCATAGATATGATACTCTGGGGGTTTTTGGATGCATTTTGTCTTCAGATCTGATACTCTGGGGGGTTTTGGATGTGTTTTATCTTCAGATCTGATACTCTGGGGGTTTCTGGATGCGTTTTAGTTATGTGCTTGAGATGTTTCATGATTGTCGCATGTGCATGTTATATAGTATGGTTTAAACAATATATATATGATACATGCGGAAATAAGGAACAACAACCGCCCAATAATATGTATTATGAGATTTAAGCAGGGAAATACAATGATATACTAGAAATATAGAAAATAGTATTTAGTTAGATCTCGTGGATCATCACTAGAATACAAGAAAATAATATAAAATACCCATGATCAGAAGATGAAGGCAGATCTGATGCATGCACAGATGGATCGACAAAAATCGACAGTTCCGGAGAAGCACGGTAACCGCTATAGAATGGAAAACTCGTCTGGAAGGCTATATCCATCAGAATGAGATGGAAATTGTCTCAACATAAGTGCCCTGGCCTCTAGACTGATCCTAGAGACTTTCGAACGGAATATATGTCCTCTGAGGCTCTGGATATCACCCCCTGGGGGTCTGCGCACCTCCTAGGCTCTCTGGGTGTGCCCAAATGATTACACCAATGGAATCAGCTGCTATATGTATCAAAATGTTCACCCTGGCTAATGTTGAACTGGGTCAGAGGGGTTTCCTCATATCTGATCCATAACTCCGTCTATAACCCCAACTATCCTTCCTCAAGAGTTGCGCCCTAGATGGCTGACTGTTGCACCCTAAAGTATTCCACCATCTGAATCTGATGGTAGGTGGCTCAATCTATGCGCCCTAGTTGGATCTCAACTGGGTCAGAAGGGATCTGCAATATGAGCTATGATCTCGTGCAACTACACAAACCCTCTCTCTGACTTGCACCCTCATTAGATGAGTTGCGTAACACTGCAAACTAGATACTCCTGAATCGCACGGTGAAATACCTAGATGGTATATCCGATGGGCTAGGGTATGTATCTCAAAACCAAAACTGACCAATGGTGGTGGTTTCCTCCAAAAATCCACAAAATTGTAGAATTTGAATCTCCTCCTCCTATGGGAACTTTTTCAACATCAAATCATGACATAGCATAATCAAGAATTAGGTCGAATTCCTCCCTTTATACTCTTCCTGATCTAATTCACCACTGACCTCACTTAAGCTAGGCGATTTTCCTCCTAAGGTGAGTAATTAATTAATTAAGTCCCCCCTTAACACCTTTTCATTCTATTTCTCCGTTGACTTACGCTTAAGTGACATTTCCTATGTTTTTGGCTTAATTCATCATTTATCCATCAATTCTCCCTTATTTCTCCTGTCGTTCCCTGTTTGTGTCTTACTATAGTCTATGGGAACAAATAGACTACTGAGTCACTCCCTGCTGGCCTACTCTTGGGAACGGGACATCACAGTCCTCCCTTCCCGAGATTGCTTGTCCTCAAGCAACATCAATCATGGGTGCTGCAAAATATGCTCCCCCTCCCAGGTGGCATCATCCACTGGAAGTCCCCTCCATCTAACCAATCACTCCCTGATGACCCTGTTCCTCAACCTGTGCTCTCTCTGCTCGATCACCTCCTCTGGTTCTAACTCCAACTGGCCCTCCTCATCTAATTGTGGCAACTCCTCTGAAGTGTTGATCTATTTTCCCAATGGATTTTTAAGGCAAGAAACGTGAAATACATTATGAATATTGCTACCCTCTGGTAGCTCTAGATCATAAGCCACCTCGCCTACCCTCCTGATGATTTTGTATGGCCCATAAAATCTCAGCTTCAGTTTCTCTGCTCTGCTCCTCTTCAAGGAGGAGTATCGATATGGTTTTAACCGCAGGAAAACTAAGTCCCCAACCTCGAAATTGCGCTCTACCCTCTGCCTTTCTGCATAGATCTTTTGTTGGTTTTATGCTACCTGCAAATTTTCCTTCACTTCCTATAGAATCCTTTGGCTCTCCTCCACCCAATTTTTGGCCCCAGGGACCCTGCTATCCCCAAATACAGTCTCCACAAAAGTGGGTGCATCGTATCCATACAATTCTCTAAATGGTGACATCATTATAGACATATGGTGAGTCGTGTTGTAAGAATACTCACCCATGTGAAACCACCTCACCCATGTGCATTGTCATCCTCCCACATCATTCCTCAGATACCCCTCCACCCATTTGTTGACATTCTTTATATGTCCATTTGTCTGTGGGTGGTAGCCGGTACTCGTGGCTAGCTCTGTGCCTGTCAGCCGAAAAATCTCCTGCCAAAATGCGTTGATAAAGCGCCCATCTCTATCACTGACTATCTTCATGGGTAGGCCATGCAGCCTGAATACCTATCTAAAAAACAACTCTGCTACCTGTATGGCCTTGTAGTCTGTGGGTATGGAAAAGAAATGTGCAAATTTGGTCAGCCTATCGACCACCACAAATATACATTCCCTGCCCTGCACTCGAGGAAGGCATGTAATGAAATCCATAGAAATTCTCTCTCATTTCTGCTCTAGAATGGGTAGAGGCTGAAGTAACCCTATTGGGTGTGTCTGCTCGGACGTGTTGTGTTGACAATTCGTTCACTCCCGTATGTGCTTCAATACATCATCCTTGATACCCTTCCATGAGAATCTCTCCCTAATTTGCCTGTAAATTTTGAAGTACCCCCGGTGCCCTGCTGCAAGCGAATCATGACACACCTTCATAATCTTCCCCTTCAAGGTAGATTCTGGAACCAAGTAGATCCAGTCCTTGTAGAAAATGACATCATCTAGTACCCGGTATCTATCATCAACCACCTGTCCATCCATCACCTCGCAAGAAAATTTGTTTTTGGAGCATTCCACCAACAAATGTGCTTTCCAATCTCTGCAAATATCCATCATCGAACACCCTGGTGGCCTCCTGGACAAGGCATCTGCCACGATGTTCCTTTTTCCCTTAACATACTCAATGTCAAAGTCAAAGTCTTGGATCTTCGAGACCCACTTCTATTATCTCTCACTGAGGTATTTCTGATCTAGGAAATACTTGAGACTGTTGTGATCAGTCTTCACTACAAATATGTTATCCACCAGATATTGCCTGAATTTGGTTAAGGTGTGCATGATTGCTAGCATTTCCTTGTCGTAAATAGAGTAGAGTCACTCCGACTCGCTGAACTTCCTTCTCTCAAACACAATGGGATGCCCCCCTGCATCAACACTACTCCAATCCCCACCCCTAATGTGTCACACTCCAAGACGAACGGTTGTGAGAAGTCCGGAAGGGCTAGAACAACGCATGTGCTCATAACCTCCTTCATCTTCTCAAATGTCCGTTGTGACTCCTATGTCCACTGAAAGGAACCCTTCTTGGTCAAATATGTGAGTGGTGATCATAACTGTGAAAAACCCCTCACAAACCTCATGTAATAGTTGCAAATCCCAAAGAAGCTCTGCAACTCTGTTAAACTCCTAGGTGTTGGCCAATCCAAAATGGCCTTGATCTTCTCCTGATGTACCTAAACCCCTTGTGCACTGATGATGTGGCCCAAGTAAAGTAACTATGTCATCCAAAACTCACACTTGGACTCTTTGGCGTATAGTTATTGCGCCTCCATGATGCTCAACACCTCCTCCAAGTGCCCCATATGCTCCTGCCATGTCTTGTTGTAGGCCAAAATGTCATCGAATAAAACCAAAACCAATTTCCTCAACTGCCCCCTGAATATGTGGTTCATGCAAAACTAGAATGTAGATGGTGCATTGGTTAGCCCGAATGGCATAACCAAAAACTCGAAATGGCCAAAATGGCACCGAAATGTCATATTCTCTATGTCCTGCTCTCTGATGTTGATCTGAAGATATCTAGAGCATAGGTCAATCTTCGAGAAGAAAACCGCCCATGCAGCTCATCCATCAAGTTTTCAATGCCAGGGATAGGATATTGGTTCTTGATGGTTTCCTTATTCAAGGCCTGGTAATCGATGCACATCCTCATGGTACCATCCTTCTTCAGAACTAAGACAACTGAAGAGGCAAATGGACTGCTACTAGGTCTGATGTGTCCGATCGCCAACCATTCCTTGATTTCTTTTTCTATCTCATCCTTGAACCTCCTAGGATGAAATTAGGGTGAGGTGAACATGGGTTTGGCCCCCTCCTCCAACTCAATGGTGTGCTCAAATACCTTGTCTGATGGTCTCCCTAGTGGAATCGAACCAAAAACATGTTGATGTCATCCCAAAAAGTTCCTGATCTTTGTTTGATACTGTTGTTGACCCTCGGAATCCTTTCACGTAGTGATCAAGCACTTTGCGGCAAAGGTTGCCTCCCCATGCCTGAAGATCCTCTCCATCCTCTTGGCTGAGACTGTCCTGGGTTCTCCTGTCAAAATGTCCCATAGAACAACCCTCTTCCTGTGACTGTCTTTGAACTCCATCTCCAAGGTTTGGTAGTTGGTGGTGATCTTTCCCAAGGTGATCAACCACTGGACTCCCAAAACCACATTTGTTTCTGATAGGTCAACCACATAAAATGTATCTCTCATGGTGTAGTTTCCTAACTTGATATCCAAGTCCGGAACTCTGTCAAGACACTCCACTATATGACCATCTGCTACTGCGACATAAAATCCCTCAAACTCCTCTGTCTGAAGGGCCCATATCGGTACCAATGAAGCATTGATGAAGTTGTGGGTGGCCCCACCATCTATCAAGGAGATTTCTTGTTTCCCCTGAATATTCCCTCGGATCTGGAGGGTGTCATACCTGGGAACACCAAAAAGGGTTTCTATGACTCCTCCCTTTGTTGGTTTATGTCTACTAGCCTACTCAGGAGGTTGTGGAACTATCGGTGGGTGGGCCCCTGCCGGTGTCGGTGGTCTACGGGGAGGATGCTCCTCCTCCTGCTCCAACTCCTCCTCTGAGCTAGTGGATCCATTGTCCTGCTCCTCCTCCTCACTGTCCACACTGTCTGTTGCCACCTCAATATAGTGAATCTCTCCCTTTCCCATGCACCTCTGGCATGGGACCCAAGGATCTCTGCAGTTGAAGAAAATCTTCTTCCTCATAAGCTCTCACCTCGTCTCATCATCCAGCTTCTCCTTTCCCTTCCATTCTCTCTAGAATGGCTTCTGGTCTTGATCCTTCTGTGGTATGAAGGTTTTGGAAAAGGATTTGGTTTTTGGCACTGAGCCTGCCAAACCTCTAGTGCGTAGGATGGAATCCTGTAGGGTGTGAAGCTGGTATGCCTTCACCCATCCTCTCAAGGGTTCTGTGAGTCCTTATGTGAATAACATGATCATCCTGGGCTCAGATATATCTATCATTGCCATTGTTACCCTCTGAAACTCTGAGATGAATGCCTATGTTGTGTCAGTTTGTCTCAACTGGGCTAGATCTCTGAAATGGATGTATGGATCCCTCTTATCAAATCTTTCCATGAGTCTTTATGTGAACTCCCTGTAGGAGGTGATGCGACTGTGGCCCAATGTCACCAATCCATGATACCACCACTCATGTGCCTCACCCTCCAAGTCTAAAGTAGCGAAAATGATGGCCTTTGTCTCGGTCATCTGGTTGAGCTTGTAGTATGTGTCTAGCTTCTGTACCCAAGCTATGGCGGTGCATTTGGACGATCTGTCGAAAGAAGGTATGGTGAGTTTACCAAATTTTTAGATGAAATCAATGTTATACCCCTATTGTTGTTGCGGTCCTCCTCTCTGTGGCTCTCTGGGGCATTTTCTGAGTCTGAGCCCACAATACGCAACTAGGGTCATGTCAGTATGGAATTCATGGCCCAATGATGCATACTCCCCCTGATACTCTGCAATGTCCTCTGCATGAGTGGGTGACCTCTATGTTATCGACAATTGTGTTGCTACCGAGGGTGCCCTCTGGAAACTGGGAAACAAAGGTCTAGGAATCCTACTCGTAGAGGTGTATGTGTGAGTAGGTGAATGGGGTCTACTACCTGCCCCTGAATTCCCTTGTGTTGCATGTGGGGCTTGTGTGCCCGGGGTGCCCACTATAGCCAATTTATCAGCCATATGTGTCAAGGACTGAGTCATGGTCCACTGACTAGCTAACATATCACTGATAACCTACATGAAAGCTTCCTTTGGATCCATGGGGGCCTTACCACTTCCCTCTGGTCACTCATATTTGTCTCCTAGCATCCTCTCTGCCTCACGCTAAGACTCATGCACTGCCCTTCTCTCTGATTCTTTGTGTGCCTCTTCCTCTTCCTCTGAGCTGGGAGGGAAAGGAGGAAAGTCAAGCCTAGGCCTTCTTTCCTTGCTCCTATTGTAAGTGACATATTCATCACCTATGTGCTCACAACCATCTAGGTATTTTGTTGCACTCATCATCTTTAGTCACGGGCTGGCAGGACTAAAGATTTGATACCATTGAAATATCTCAGATCTAGCTGATCTAGATATCTATTGTTGATCTAGTGTTTTGTCTCACAGATCTGATACTTTGGGGGTTTCTAGATGCGTTTTGTCTTCAGATCTAATACTCTGGGGGTTTCTAGATGTGTTTTAGTTATGTTCTTGAGATGTTTTGTAATTGTCGCATGTGCATGTTATATATTATGGTTTAAACAATATATATATGATGCATGCAGAAATAAGGAACAACAACCACCTAATAATATGTATTATGAGATTTAAGCAGGGAAATACAATGATATACAGGAAATATAGAAAATAGTCTTCAGTTAAATCTCGTGGATCGTCACTAGAATACAAGAAAATAACATAAAATACTCATGATCATAAGATGAAGGTAGATCTGATGCATGCACGGATAGATCGGAAAAAATCGACAGTTCCGGAGAAGCACAGTAATCGCTACATAATGGAAAAATCGTATGGAAGGCTATAACCGTCGGAATGAGTTGGAAACTATCTCAACAGAAGTGCCTTGGCCTCTATACTGATCTTGGAGACTGTTGCATGACAGATTTGTCCTCTGAGGCTCTGGATCTCACCCCCTGGAGGTCTGCGCACCTCTTGGGCTCTTTAGGTGCACCCAAATGATTCCACCAATGGAATCAGTTGCTATATGTCTCAAAATGTTCTCCCTGGCTAATGCTAAACTAGATCGGAGGTGTTCCTCAGATCTGATCTGAAACTCTGTCTATAACCCCAACTGTCCTTCCTCAAGAGTTGTGCCCTGGATGGATGACTGTTGCGTCCTGAAGGATTCCACTATCTGAATCTGATGGCAGGTGGCTCAATCTATGCACCCTAGATGGATCTCAATTGGATCGGAAGGGATCTACAATACGAGCTCTGATCTCATGCAACTACACAAACTCTCTCTCTGACTTGCGCCCTCACTAGCTGAGTTGCGCACCACTACAAACTGGATACTCTTGAATTGCACGATGAAATACCTGGATGGTATCTCCGATGGGCTAGAGTGTGTCTCTCAACACCGAAACCGATCAATGGTGGTGGTTTCCTCTAGAAATCCACAAAATAGTATAATTTGAATCTCCTCCTCCTTTGGGAACTCTCTCAACATCAAATCATGACATAGCATAATCATGAATTAGGTCGAATTCCTCCCTTTATACTCTTCCTGGTCCAATTCACCATTGACCTCACTTAAGCTAGACGCTTTTCCTCCTAAGGTGAGTAATTAATTAATTAATTCCCCTCTTAACACCTTTTCGTTCTATTTCTCCGTTGACTTAGGCTTAAGTGACATTTCCTATGTTTTTGGCTTAATTCATAGTTTAGCCATCAATTCTCCCTTATTTCTCCTCTCGTTCCCTATTTGTGTCTGACTATAGTCTACGGGAACAAATAGACTACTAAGTCACTCCATGTTGGCCTACTCTTGGGAACAGGACATCACACAAAGTGTGACATTAAACATATTAAATGGTTTGCTAAGAAGCATTGAATGTTGTGTGAAAATCAGTATTGAATACTATTTGAGGGTCAATAACTGTTGAATTTGAATTGCTATCTGAAAAAACTAGAACAAGGAACATGGCTTGTACTTTGAAACAAATTTTCCCATACAAGATGCCCATATCACTATTCTTAGTTATTGCACCATTAATATCAAACGATAAAGTTGGTGGGATTATGGATGAAATGTCTCTTCATGTCTTCATGTATAATGCAGTGGCAACATTTATACATTGATTCACTGATTCTTGGGAGGAAGAAAATAAAAAAGGTATTGTCTAAAGAGTCATTTCATAGAATGTTTAGACTACAACTTTTTAAAAGGACTTTTATAAGCATACCCTTTGACATTGCTACAGAGTCTCCTCCTATCGTGCCATGGCTAGAAAAAATATTGTTACTTATTTTCCCTCAAACCTACTTTCACTATTGTCTTGCAAACAATATCCAGCCTGCTAAGCAACATTGAATGTTGCGGCAAGTGGTCTGTAGCCAGTTGGATTTGAATTGCTTTCAAATCCAACGGCCTACAGACCACTTGTTGCAGTGTTAAATGTTGCATAGCAGGCTGGATGATCCAGGTGGATGTCGGTGACCACCCACATTTTCCAACTGGCTCAAAACAGTTTTCTGACAATTTTGACAATTTACTATTTTTAGCAGTTTTTAACTTCTGGGGCCATTTTGAGGGCCTAAATGAAGGTTTTCTGGGATCGAGATTCTCAATTAGAATTGAAGACATAATTGAGACCAAAAAATGAATATCCTTGATGATACCTTTCCAACGGGATATCATATGCCTAAAACGGAGATCGTATACAAAAGTTACGACCCCGGAAAGTTGTTGTACTAACTTACCCAAACGGGGCCCACGTGACTTTTGGTGCTTCATCTCCTAGGGTTAAGTTTTTGGATGTCTAGGGTTTTTGGCATTCCTGTTTATTGTAAAAAGGCCTTCAGAGCCTCATTGTAATCATCTTCTTATGAATGCGAGTAGCCGTCACATCTCTTCTCAGAAATAAGTTGCCACCATTCTAACGAGTCTTTTGCTCTGTATTTTTACAGTCTTTGTACATTTCTTTCATTAATAGAAAATGTGTATTACTGTATATCTGTGTTTATGGTTGTATATCTGATACATTTATGTTATATTATTGGATATCTGTGATATCTATGTGCGTTTCTTTATTATATCTCATCTCTCATTTCGTGCCGAAAATAAATCTGGATCAGTGGTATCATAACAGACTGTTCTTGATCATTTTTTCAGTGTATGTCCCCGACGAGGTCTGAGTATAGAAAGTTGGGTCTCGAGCTTGTCTCTCTTGAGGACAATCGCTCTTGCACACCCAAGAAACCCTCAATAGCGGAAGAAAAAAAAATGACGGAGCAGATGATCCTATCAATCTGTTGCTTGAGCAAGCTCTCACGCGACCAAGGGATGAAATGATGGCTAATTTTGCCAACATCCTTCAATGTCTACTGATAGCGACAGGTGCATCTTCATGAAGCAGCCACTTTGGAGGCACATCGTCTTTCAAGGCACAAGTTAATTTTGATAATCCTATATTTAAAGGACAGATAGATGCAGAAGCCCTAGACAAATGGTTAAATCTGCTAGAAGGTTATTTTTATGTTCACAATTTTTCCGACAGAAAAAAGATCACCTTCGCACTCCTTAAATCTCTCCCCCATGTCAAACATTGGTGGGAAACTTACTGGGAGAAAAATTCCAGAGAGGAGTCTGGAATATATGGAGCTGAGCCTACTTGGGATTTTTTTGTGGATGCGGTAAAGGAACAGTATTACCCTGTTCGAAACTATGAGGACTAGTACATGAGATGGATCACACTGCGGCAAGAGAGGGGCCAAGAAATTCCAGAGTTCACCAATACCTTCCATACCTTGCACACCAAGCTGGGTATCAAAGACTTCGAACAACATTTGGTTTTGAAATACCGTGGGGCTCTACACAGATACATCCAAACTGAAATGGATTTTCTAGACATCTCATCATTCGGTGTTTCTTATCAATACGTTGTTAAAATCGAGCAAAAAATTAAGCACCAGAACAAACAAGAGTTCGGGTCTGCAAATCCGCAACAACCAAAGTATGACAAAGATGGCTCTAACAAATAGTCTCTCGAAAACCAGTCCAAGCCACATGAAAAGAAAGGTCATGGAAAGACAAAGATGGACACCTGAAAATGGTGTGATTTCCACAAAATCCCTTGGCACAACAACGATGAATGTCGCTCAAAACAGTTATTGGTGGTCGAGATCAAAGACAAGGAGCTGAAACCTGATTCAGAATCTGATTCTTAAAATACTGGTAAAGGACAGATCATTGACACAGACCCCACTGCTATTGTCGCGACCACAACAATTCAACCAGAAGAACCAACAGATCCTGAAGAGGGGGAGCATCTTTTTCATTCACAGATGTGGGTGAAGGGGACCCCGTTGCATTTTATTGTTGATAGCGGAAGCTAGAAGAACCTCATCTCAATGGAGATTGTCAAACAGTTGGGATTGTCGACAACACCACACCCACAGCCATACAACATCGGGTGGCTTCGCCAAGGAGGAGATCTTCGTGTTAGCCAGCAATGTTGATTGTCATATGGCATCCATCCCTTCAAGGATGAGGTATTATGTAATGTTTCCCCACTGGATGTCTATGATGTTCTCTTGGGCCAACCATATATGTGAAAGCGCCATGTTGTTTATGAGTCTCGACCCCGCAGTGTCATTGTTTCTCTGGGGGGGTCTCTACAGAATACCAGAGGTAGTTCCAACTACTGTTCCACCTAAAAATTGTTGCAAGGTAGTATCTCATACTACAAAATTCAGTTTCTTCACAATCTGTTCAAAATGTGTACAAAAGGATACTGCAACCATTACAGCCTCGGCCCAAGCACCTTTTATCCAACAGAAGCAGGTCAACAAGATTGTAGCAAAGTGTAAAGATTCATTCTGCACAAAATAATCTCATGTATCCAAACTGGTTAAAAAGGTCCAACCCTTCCAGCCACATGCTCGTGATAGCCTTCCACAAACCGAGCAGCGCGACGTCTCCAGCAAGGCAAACAGTTCACCAAGTTTCAGATTCAGCAAACGTTTTTTCCTCTCCCCCGGGTAGTCAACACAATGGAGACCATTGTTTCCTAAGGAGGGAGGATTGATCCAAGTGGATATTGGTGGCCACCCACCTTTTCCGACTGGCTCAAAACAGTTTTCTGGCAATTTTGACAATTTACTATTTTTAGCAGTTTTTAACTTCTGGAGCCATTTTGAGGCCCTAACCGAATGTTTTTCGGGATCGATATTCTCAATGATAATTTAAAGCATGATTGAGCCCCCAAAATGAATCTCCTCAACGATACCTTTCCAACGGGCTATCATACGCCTAAAACAAAGATCGTATGCAAAAGTTACGACCCCGGGAAGTTGATGTACTAACTTACCCAAACGGGGCCCACATGACTTTTGGTGCTTCATCTCCTAGAGTTAGGTTTTTGGATGTCTAGGGTTTTTGGCATTCCTGTTTATTGTAAAAAGGCCTTCAGAGCCTTATTGTAACCATCTTCTTGCGAATGCGAGTAGCCGTCACATCTCTTCTCAGAGATAAGATGCCACCATTCTAACGAGTCTCACTCTGTATTTTTACAGTCTCTGTACATTTCTTTCATTAATAGAAAACGTGTATCACTGTATATTTGTGTTTATGGTTGCATCTCTGATACATTTATGTTATATTATTGGATATCTACGATATCTCTGTGCATTTTTTTATTATATCTCTGCTCTCATTTCCAGCCGAAAATAAATTTGGATCACTGGATATTGACCGCCAAGCACTGACCAGAACACCTTTAAAATAGGATTGACATTATACAGGACATCAGTCGTCACTTTAATGCACTGTTTTATTGAATTTTAAAATCTACAACGTCATGTAAACTTGTCCTACCGCTAGCTATGGTTGAATAGCAATGTAGATAAAAGCTAACCGTAGGAAGGCCTCCATGGAAAAATCGATAGAGCACCTCGTGATGGCCCCACTCAGTTTAAATTTGATCTAACAATCTCTATACAAACGCTATGTATATTTAAGAAAACATAGATTATGTAAAATTCAATCTTAATATATATTGTTTTAAATTTGTGTACTTCACTATATATCAGTGGGAGCTCGTAATAGTTTTGCGATAGCTCAATTGGGTAGCAGCATCGACCTTGATAATCCTACTTTACAAAGTTGCTATTAAGGTTTTAGTTTAACGTCAGCTTTTTATCTGGTTGTTAGTATTTTCAATTTTAAAATATTTTGTGTGATAATTAATATTTTTTATTTTAAAATATTAAAAATTTAATAAAATATTGAATTGAAAACACAATATATATTTTGGTATTTTGGTTGTTGTAAATTTTTTTGGGTTACATTATAAGTTTTTTAAAAATTAGATGTTTTGAGTGGACAAATTTAATTAAATTTTTTATTTATAAAAAAGAATTAAAAAAAATTATAAATAAAAAGAGTTAATTTATAGATTATAAAATAATTAGATAAATATCATTTATGGTATGCTTATATATTTTGTTATTTTTAATAAAATTATTTAAATTTTTTGAATTTTTTTAATAATTAAGTGAAAAATAAATTAATTATTAAAAAAATATTATAAAATGTAATTATAATTATTATAGAAATATCATTGAGAGTAAAGAAAAATGAAAGATGTTCAAAAATAGAATTAAAAATTTAATGTTCAAAATTAGAGTTAAAAAATGAATGATGAAATAGAGGGAGTGATAGGTCAATGAAGATAATAATGAAAACAATAAGGATTGAATTAAAATAATGGAATCAAATCATAAAAAGATTTAATAAAATAAAATAAATTTTTAATGTAAATATATTTAACATGAAAATTTGAATATAATTGTATAATATTTAAAATAAAAAATGAATATAAAAATAATATGTTTAATTAAAAATGAAAATGAATGTAATATTTTAAGAATAAAATAAGTATAAATATAATATGTTTAATGGATGTGAATATGATATTTTGAAATTGAATGTAAAACTAATATGTTTAATTAGAAATGGATATGAGTAAAATAGTTTTAAAAAAGGGAGTGGCAAAATCAATTTCAACACAATAATGAAACAAGTTAAGAATTATAAATATTTTTTACAAGAAAGAAATCATACATTCTATTTCAATATAAAATAGAAAGTACATAAATAAAAAAGGTCAAGAAACAATTTTTGAGGGATATGTTAGATTTCTAAGCAGATAAGCCATAAGTGTTGAGAGAAAAATATTGTTTATATAAGACTTAAAGGTTATTGAAATTGAACTCTTATCTAGTAATGAATGTACCATCGCTATACTCATCCAAATGAAACATGTTGACAAGAAGAATAAGAGCCTCCTTGGAGGGGGCATCTTCCTAACGATTATGTTCTCTAAAGACATGAGAACAAGTAATGTCCTGAGTCCCATATTGGAAATCTAAGCCTTGTCCTGCATCCACTAGATAACCAATTATGAGTCTCCAAAACCTAATGGCATCTGACATTTCTTAAGATAACATCTTTTAATAATGATAAAAGTACATTAAACTCTCCCATATTGTTTGTACCATATACCAAATTCGTTTTTCCAGAAAAAGGAGTGTCATAAGGAGAGATGTAGAGTAAATCCCAGTCTACAAAGTTGTTTCTCCTCCTGGTTGGTTCCATAAAAAAAAACCCTAGGTTTATCACAATTTATCACAGGCTCCTCCATAGCTTGTAGAGTTGTTGATTTCTGAGGACTGTTATTATAGATAGTGCTTGAACTGCAACTTGGACTGAGGAGGTGAGCTTATCTTCAAATATGCATTTATTGCGAGCCAACTAGATGCCCCAAGCCGCGACAATTGACAGATATTTGATATTTTTTTAGGGTGTGTCTCTAAAAAGAAACCTATAGCATTTCTCAACATTATGTTTATTCCAAAGATATTGACTATTTACCTGGAGCTCTAGATGGTCCCATACCAGTCTAGTATAAGGGCATTGAAGAAATAAATGGTAAGAATCTTCAATTTCTTATTGATAGAGATAACAGAAACCAGGGTTCTCGGCTCTCGAAACCCCTCCTTTGCATCTGATCCCAAGTAATTACTCGATTTTAAAGTATTATCTAGAATAAGAGTATTCCTTTTAGGTGTGTCTTGGATTTCCAATTTTTTTTAACCACCGGGAATTATTCTCTAGATTAACTTCCTGCATAGATACATAACCTGGTTTTGTCATGTACTAACCCCTTGTACATTGTAAGTCCATGCTAGCTCATCTTCCCCTTCCCTTTTTCTAATATGGGATTTTTAAGTTCAGAAATAAAATTTCCCCACAAATTATGCCAGGCCACATCCAATCCATGATTAGTTGCTAAGAGCCACCCTTGACTCCACAGTGTAGTAGTATCTCGACTAACAATCTTATTAAGAGTGCATATACCTCTCTCATAAAAAAAGAAATAATATTTTTGGGCAGAAAAATACTTGGATTACATCCAACAATCACATCCATGCCGATGCGGACCTGAGAGCCCGATCTAACAAGCCAAGAAATATTATCTCCTACCATAGGGAAGGCCCAAGATATGGCTTAACATAGGGAAGGCCCGAGATATGGCTTTCCATTGATTTATGGCTTTCCATTGATTTGACGAATTTTTGGCAGTCTTCTAACGAGTATGGATTCAATCTATAAGTATCCTAGAAGTAATATATTTAGTGATAATAATTTACCACTACAAACTATCATGAGTAAGGAAGACCCATAAAGAATTCCCTTTCAATGTTTTCCCGAGTCCAAATACATTCTTTAGTCCCCAACCGCCTTAGTCTTTGGATAAATAAATCTATTTCCAGCTAATAAGATGTTCCAATGAGATCACCCTTGAGAGGAGTGGATTTATTCTTATTGCAATAATCTTTGCTATACTTTTGTACAAATAATTATAGAGAGAAATAAGATGAAAATCACTAAAATTTATGAGATAGTCCACCTTCAAAATTAGAGCAATGAAAGTAGAGTTATAGCTAGTGGGTATCCTCCTCGAGTGTTGAACCTACTCCACAAACCTGAGCAAATCAACCCCACTATATCAAAAAAATACGAGAAGAATTTTGACGTCCAATCGTCCGAACTTGGACTCTTATCTTTTCGAAAGGATTTTATAATACCCAACAGTTCATCTACCTTTACTAACTAATACAAATCCAAATTTTCTTCATTCTCCACTAACCTCAAAAAATGTGCAAGGAACGAAAGTATATCATCAATATTCTCATACTCAAGTACCTGAAAAGTTCATTTTTATTTTAATAATATTAAATTTTTTTCTTTATACTAAATATAATAAAAATATTTTTTTCTTTATATTTTAAATTACACTTTATACTATCTTTATAATACTTTAACTTTCTCTTATCCTCTACTTCCTTATCTCATCACAAATTCTAAAATAATTTATAATAATTATTAAAATATCATTCTTAAATATTATAAAGAATTATTAAAATATCATCTTAAATATTATGAAGAATGTTAAAAAAAAAATCAATATGTTAGTTATTAAAATGTGATTATGAAAATATAAAATGATCATCATCGTCTCATCACATCATTACCTTACCTTTTAAAAATATCATCATCATTTTAACATTATATATAATGATGATTTTTTTAAATGATCATCATATTATTGTTATATATGTGCACACTATTTATACTTCCACACACACACACACACACATATATATATATAGATAGATATATTGAAGGCGTGTAATAACATGGGTTAGGTTCAGTTCAATACTTGGTTGTCCAAAATTGTTTGGTATAATATATTTCCATCTAATATATTATACTACCCATTTTCAAAAAAACTATTAATTCAGTGTTATAATTTCATTTCTATTCAATGCATCTCTTCTTTTAATATATTTCTTCTTATGTCCATCTACTTGTATTTATCTATCTACAATTGGTCAGAGTCCACACTTCCTATTTTTCCATGAAGCTCGGGATTAATGGGGTCTTGAATTCCTTCGGCCACATATAAAGCAAGTTTGACAACCACCTAGGCATCATAAGGATCCTATAGTGAAGTGTAGCACAAGATGGCCATGATAAATGAAGGTTCATGTTTAATCAAAAACCACTTGATGTAATTAATGGTTTTTGGTAAGATGAAATCACTTGATAATTGTAATGGTTGAGGGTAATCCATAAAAACCCATAGGATGTAATAGTTGAGGGTAATCCACAAAAATTGTAGCACACCCAACCCCCTAATACTCATTATGATCCAGGTGGATATCGGGGGCCACCCATCTTTTCCAAATGGTTCAAAACAGTTTTCTGGCCATTTTGGCAATTTACTATTTTTAGCAGGTTTTAACTTCCGGGGCCATTTTGAGGGTTTTTCGAGATCGAGGTTCTCAATGATAGCCGAAGGCATAATTGAGGCCCCAAAATGAATCTCCTCGACGATACCTTTCCAACGAGCTATCACACGCCTAAAACGGAGATCGTATGCAAAAGTTACGACCCCGGGAAGTTG
>ML777053.1:474330-528007 GCA_009831015.1 Picea engelmannii | reverse complement strand
ATCGTGTATTACTGTATCTCTGTGTTTATGGTTGCATCTCTGATATATTTCTGTTATATTACTGGATATACGCGATATCTCTGTGCATTTCTTTATTATATCTCCGCTCTCATTTCGTGCCGAAAATAATCCGGATCACATTAGGTTGGTGGGATGTAAACATTTCTCAAATCTTTCCTCTAACTACCTTTCTCAAGGGTAACTCTAAACCTAGTTGTAAGCTCAAAAGTCAATTATCCTCCTCAAGAGATTTTCAACGACTATAAATTTGTTCAAATATGAGCTCTAGGAAGAAAGTTATGGCCCCTTAAAAATATCCACCATTTATCCTCATGATGATGCCATCCTTTCCACGTGGTATCCACATGGAATTGCTCTGCATGTACCATCTGACGTCATCAGTTCACTAGGCATCCACGTGGAACTATCTTACACATATAACGTGGACTCCTTTTTTATCTGTAGCTGGTTACTTCTCCAAAAATACACAGATCCAGATATCCGAGATTTCCAATCCTTCATATATCCATTCATTTGACATTCTCAAATCTCTGAATATCCACCATCTGGAATCTAGAATTTTATAAAAGTCTCATTTATTGAAATCCACAGATTTTCAAATTTCCAGATATCTTGGTTCCATCTGCATGGTTCCTCCTCATCCAAGATCCAAACTTTTGTATAAGTTTATTTAAATAGAAACCTAGATTTTCATATTTTCCTTCGACTTCCTACGTGGGTCCTACCTGTACCTAGATGCCACTTGGCGATCTCTAATTTTCTTTCCCTTTCTGATGTGTACTCAATGATCGGTCCACCACTTGGCACTAAACCATTGGTTGTAGAATGAGTGGGGCTCATCCTCGCATCTTCATGCCTTTGAGGTACAACTTGCATGTCTGCTAGATTGGATGACTACGAATCACACCAATCAATAGTCCAAACCGCTAGAAATATTTAAAGTTACATGATATTTAATGGGGTCACTTGATCCCAACAGATCTGTCGGCTAAGATTTGTTCAATCTGACGGTCTAGATAATTGGCGGGTCTTGAAGATGCTCGATTGTTAACCTTGTCTCTTTGTCCCAACTTCACCATGGAAGAACACCTGTCCTCTCCATGTGTCACCCTCCACTTGGCACCTCCTCACTGGACTCTAATGCTTGCGTTGTCTAGGGCTCATAGTATGCGGAATCCACATTGAGGTGACATGTCCATCCACCTAGCATCTTCCCTTCCGCCTTGAGGGGATAAGGTTTTGTTGTGTCAAGGTTCCAAATCCGACATCTAGCATTTGAATTCTCCAAAATTCCCATTTTAAGAAATCCTAGATTTCTAGATTTTCGGATGGTCTGGATTCCACCACACCATTCCACCATCTAGCATCCAACTTTTCCAAAAGGGCCATTTATCTAAAAATCTGGATTTTCAAATAGTTCGAGATCTGCCTCCTGATTCCACCCTCCTGCCTTCATCCTTTGAATTCTACCATGGTCCCACTGATGAGCCTCTATTGATGTGGCACTTGACATTGCATGTTGACTCATAATGCTAGCATGATGCTCTTGACCCCAAATGATGACCCATCAATTAACGTGGCCTCTGACTTAGATAATAACATGTCACTATTTACGTGGCATCCAAAATCTAGCTTTTTGCTAAAAGTCCTTTTTGAGAATCTTCAGATTTATGGATTCCTAGACGGTCCAAGTTCCACCTCTCGGTTCCACCATCCAACCTCTCCCCTATGACATGCCACCATGGCCTACTAACAATCCTTCTTACCAATGTGGTCTCTGACAGGGCACTAATGTGGCATTTGACTTAGCTTACTGACATGGCATGTCGACTCAACAAGCTAATGTGACACCTCTGACACTGTTTGCTAACATGTCATATAATGTGGCATCTAACTTAACATGCTAACATGGCATCCATAATCCATCTTTTTGTTAAAATCCCTTTTTGAGAATTTATGCATTTTTTGATATTTGGATTTGTCACAGTTCCTTCTCCTGGTATCGTCATTTGGTATCTTCCACCATGAGTCATGTCATTGTGGCCATGTTGATGGGTCCTTCTTGTTGATGTGGCCTCTAACAAGTTGCTGGCATGGAACTTGACTTGGTTCACCAACATGGCCTTCAGAGTCTGGATTTTTCTAAAAGTCTAACTAATGGGAATTATGGATTTATGGATTTCCAGATTGCCTCAGGTTCTACTTCCTGGTTGCATCTTCCAGCCTCTACTCTGTGTCCTACCACCATGGCCTACCACCATGGCTTTGCCACCTAAACTTCACCACGTAGCCACCTATGTGGACTCCACATCATCTCCACGTGGTATCTTGTTAGCATGACATCATGGACCTCAAGGTTCCTCTGCGTCATGTTTCCATATCTAGATCTGGCTTTTCACAAAGACCTCCCTTCTTGGATTTTTCCACTACTTAGATATCGTGCAGTTCTGCTCTGGCTCACCATTCCTGTTTTGGGTCCCACATACAGAATCTAAAACTTTTGCATAAGTCCATTTGTAGAATCTACGAATCTCTACTCTATGGATTAGGGGTTCAACCGCTTGGTTCCATATCTAGGATTTGGACTTCTAAATAAGTCCCCCTTTCAGAAATCCTGGATTCCTGACATCTCGGATACTAAGGTTCCTCTCATCTCGGTTCCGCTTAACTGCTCATGCGCCAAGACATACGGATCCGAATTTCTTCTCCTTATCCTATATAGGGATTTTGCATGTTCCCGCTAGCTCTGCAACCTACCATTTCACTCCATGTACATAGGGAATTCATGCCAAATCTAGGCCTCAAGTTACTAGAGAAAAAAATTCTGAGAGAATTGGTAGACATGATAACTGGTGACCCACGTGTTTCGGTGGATGGTAACTTTTTTATATGGACTTCAACAAACATAATTTTTATATTTGTGGGGACAAGATGAACACTGAAATTTTTTTAAGGTAAAGAATGAAGAAGACCAATTAAAAATATTGGAAAAGAGAGAAGTTGAAGAGAGAGCATAGTTGAAGAAGATTGAAAGAAAAAACCATAGAAGAAGAAGATGAAGATTGGACTAGTTCAAAGGATTAGTGACAGAGAGAGGATTATTAAATCACAAGTATTTATTAAAGGGAGTATGAAGGGTTAACTCCTAGTTGTGATATTTAATGAATACATATTAAATGAGGAAAACTATGCATAAAACTATACATATGAATCAAAGATGAGAACAATGATAGAAGTTAGCAATAATAATCTCATAGAATTAATTGAGAGGTTTAATGAGAGATTATCCAAAATAGTTATGGAAATGGTTGAACTAATTATGACATAGTTGCTATGGTCACATAAAATTATATAAAAGGACCTATAATACAATAAAAACACACATGAGAATGGATATATTGAATATAAATGTTCTCTTTGAAAATTTATTGAGTATAGACCTAAATGTCCTTTGCTTACTATGTGTTTGAATGTAATTGCTTCTTATTATTACTCTCAACATGATCATGCAACATGGGATTTTGATGGATTTATTGAGTGTAAACCCCGATGTCCTTTGCTAATATGTGTTTGAATGTAATTGCAGCTTATAATTAATCTCAAAAGGATCATGGGATAGTGATGGTATCTTCAACAATGTTTATGCCAATAGTGAGATAACAATGTTTATGCAAATGGTGAGCTCTTGGCTAGCTAATTTCTAATTTTTCCCAAATTCATTGTTGATTTTTTCAACACTGTAGTTGATAGATATTCTTGAAAAATGAATTACCTCAAGTCTAAAATTTTGAACTTGAATGGATGATAAGGAATGGCCAAACAAACAATATAATATAAGAGACTAAGCACAAAAGGAAGTGGTTCTTCCATGTAAACTACTCTTAGTTTTTCATCCAAATTTGAATAAAAAACAATGATACCACTCAACAATTTCATCACTAAAAGGAAGTAGTTTTCCTAATCAACCAAATTTGAATAAAAAACAATGATACCACTCAACCATTTCTAGAAGGAAGTAGTTTTCCTAATCATGTTGTCATTGAAAATACTCCAAGGTCCAGAAAAGTAGTTTTTCTAATCATGTTGTCATTGAAAGTACTCCAATTCTAAATTAGATCTGATATTTCTCTATATGAACGCTATGTATATTTAAGAAGAGAACATAGATTATGTAAAATTCAATCTTAATATATATTGTTTTATTTTCATTGGGACCTCGTAATAGTTTTGAGATACTCGATTGCCTAGCAGGATCGATCACGATAATCTTACTTTACAAAGTTGGTATTAAGGTTTTAGTTCAACCTCATCTTTTTATCTCGTTGCTAATATTTTTCATTTTAAAATATTTTTGTGGGATAATTAATATTTTTAATTTTTAAATATTAATAATTTAATAAATAATAAAATATAGATTTGAAAACACAACATAATTTTGGTTGTTGTAAATATGTTGGAATTACATTGCGTTGAAGTTTTAAAAAATTTAGATGTTTTTAGTGGATATTCCATTTATTATTAGGGAATTTAATTAAAACTTTGATAAATAAAATTTTGTTATGTCTAATAAAATTACTTTATTATTTCTTAGATTTTTTTTAAGTAATTAGATGACAAATAAGTTAATCATAAAATATAATTAAAAACATATCATAAAATATAATTATAAGTGTTATTGAAAGGAGATGGGTCAATATAGTAAAGAAAAAAAAACCAGGTAATTTTATTATTTCTTAGATTTTTTTAAGTAATTAGATGACAAATGAGTTAGCCATTAAAAAAATATCACAAAATATAATTATAAGTGTTATTGAAAGGAGATGGATCAATATTATATATAGTAAAGAAAAAAAGAAACACAGTTAACCATTAAAAACATATCATAAAATATAATTATAAGTGTTATTGAAGGGAGATGGGTCAATATCATATATAGTAAAGAAAAAAGAAAGAGTTAACCATTAAAAGCATATCATAAAATATAATTATAAGTGTTATTGAAGGGAAATGGGTCAATATCATATATAGTAAAGAAAAAAGAAACATCAAAATTAGTGTTAAAAATTGAATGATGAAATAAAACGTGTTAGGTGAATGAAGAAAATAATAATTGAATTAAAATAATCAAATATAATCATAAATATAATAAAGAGAGATTATATTATAATTAAATTAAAATTTTAATATAAATATATTTAATATTAAAATTTGAATATAATTATAATATAGTATAATATTTAAGAATAAAAATGAATTAGTGTTAAAAATTGAATGATGAAATAAAACGTGTTAGGTGAATGAAGAAAATAATAATTGAATTAAAATAATCAAATATAATCATAAATATAATAAAGAGAGATTATATTATAATTAAATTAAAATTTTAATATAAATATATTTAATATTAAAATTTGAATATAATTATAATATAGTATAATATTTAAGAATAAAAATGAATGTAGAAATAATGTATTTAATTAAAAATGGAAATGTATGTAATATTTTAAGAATAAAATGAATGTAAATATAATATGTTTAATTGATGTGAATATGATATTTTGAAATTGAATGTAAATTAATATGTTTAATTAGAATTAGAATGGATGTGAGTATAATATTTTTAAAAGAGATACTATGTGAAAATCAATTAAACACGGAGATAAAGAATATGATAATGAAATAAGTTAAGAATTATAAAATATAGTAAAAATAAATCAATAGTATTGTATTAAATATTGAAAAAGGAAAAAATTATAAAAATATTGTTACAAGAATATTAGTGGAATAGAAAGGCTTTCAGTGTAGTGTAAGGAATGTAAGAGATGAAGAAACCAATTCAAGTTATTAGATTTAATAGAGAAAGATTGAAGATACATTATTGCAATAAAAGGTGAGGGGAGGGGGTTAAATGAGAGAGAAAAATGGGTTAATGATGAAGGTGATGGATGATGGGTTTCCAAGATTCATTGAGCTTGTAGTCATATTTGAGACTAAAAGTATTAGGATATTCTTCAATTTCTATGGCTTCTCTAATGATGTGTGATGAGTAATGGGGGTTTGGTGAAAGGGTTGGCTTGATTAAATCAAATGAAATGTTTGGTGTTATAAGAGTGTTTTGCTATAGTAGATTTGGAAAGGTGTTGTGATGTGTTCTTTGAGACGGGTTTGGATGGACCTCTTAGTTTGAGAAATGTAGGATTTTCCACGGGAACAAGGAATTTGGTAAATGCCTTGAGATTGAAGAGGTTCAAATATATTTTTAATGTTTCTAAATGTTTGTTTAAGGGACTTTGGTGTGATGACAAATCCCTACCCTACTTGAAGTGTCAGTGCCAATGACATGATGGATGGTGTGTCATACAAACTTCGCTAAGTGTGCATGGTGAGCCTATATGTTTTAGTTTACATGATTATTGAGTTGTGGGTGGTGGTTGTGACATGGTTAGGATGATGTATTAACACATAGGCTAAGAGGACTAAGGATGTGTAGTCGAGTAAGGGTGGATGATCAAAGAATTGATACATAGTAGGAATCAATATAGGATGATGCAATCTAGTGATGTGATGGATTACATATTATTAGTGTTATGCAAACAATGTTCATGAATGTACTTAAGGTATGTGAATTCCTAGTGAAGTAGGGACATGATCTTCAAGAACTAATAAGTGTTAGCCTAGATAGATGAAAACATGGTCTTATGTTGGGAATTTAGTTGTTTATGTGTAGCTAACTCGAGGGAGGAATTTTTTTCTCATTTCCTATAGTTGGGTGGTAATGTTGTAGCATCGACTATAGAGAAAATGAGCACTCAAAATTCCACTCACTCTAACGTGCTTGGCTTGGGTTTGGTCAAGACATGTTGGTTAGGTGTTTTTTGGGTGATACTTGTTGTTGACAACTAAGCCCAACTAGCAAGATCATCTCGGTGCCATACAATGACTAGGCTTCTTAGGCTGTATGTGATGCCCAAACAAAATGAAAAGTATAGGCTTGTGATTTGACCATTTGACCATTGGTGTCAGAGGGACAAGATACTACTTGTTCGAAAGTTGGTTTTATATTTTCTCTTCACCATTGCTTGAACAAAACAAGATCTTTTGGTGACAAGAAGATAGTTGGTGTTGAAGCAAGTAAATCATCCAAATGAAGCAGGTTGTTGGTTGTAGTGCATGTTTCAAGAGTTTAGTTGGGTTGCAACCCATAGAGAAGTGAAGGATGTCTTGAGTGACAAGACAATTGAGTGGAAAACATTAGACAAATTTCCTTGGTAGCTTTCATGGAGTTGGTTGCAATCACCTAAAAGTTGAGTGGGTTGCATAAGGTCAACTAGTTGAGTTTTCCTTTGAGGTAGTGATAAGACACCCCAATTTGGGAAAAAACGATTGGACACATCTCTTATAATTTAAAGTAGAGGTCGCGAGACTCCAAGGAATTCAATTTCATTCATTGGATGGTAGATGTGATCACGGACTTATGTTGGGAAGATTCAAGAGGTCTATTAAGGGATTTCATTCAAGAAGATTCATTCGATATATTGGATGGAGTCATTCATTCAAGAAGGAAGTGAGAAGAATCTTGGGGTCTTCTAAGCCCGAGTGATGTGACTTGAGTTTGGTCGAGTTCTTGGTAAGTTTGCATGAAAACTTTGGAAGATTGAAGACTTACATGCTTGACAATAGTCTATGGCATGGAAAGACTATTTTGAGAGTATCCTTGAAGAACATGATCTATAAGAGGAAAACTAATGGATGCTTCAGAAGTTGGTTGGTGCAGGTAGGGTGGCACTAAGGAAGGAGCACCTTAGTTCATTTGTACTTTTGCACAACAAGTTGTAGGTAGTGTATGGACTCCTCTATATATTCTTGTTGAACATTCTGCATCAATAAATTTTAGCTGCACCCACCATGGGTGCCACCTGAACATCTTGTGTTGTGGCTTATTTATATGGGATATTGTTGTTCTGATTAGGATTATTTTAGGAACGAAATGAAGCAGAGAAATTACAATGAAATACTCATGAAAATTGCCAGAAATAGAGAAATACAACAATACTTGATTTCTATTAATGAAAGAATTGTAAAGAGACTGTAAAAATATAGAGTGCAAGACTCGCTAGAATGGTGACAACTTTATCTCTGAGAAGATATGTGACGGCTATGCTCATTCACCAGAAGATGACTACAATGAGGCTCTGAATACCTTTTTATGATAAACATGAATGCCAAAACCCTAGACATCCAAAATCCTAACCCTAGGAGAGGAAACACCAAAATTCATGTGGGCCTCGTTTGGGTAAGT
Organism: Picea engelmannii; assembly: GCA_009831015.1. NCBI lineage: Eukaryota > Viridiplantae > Streptophyta > Pinopsida > Pinales > Pinaceae > Picea > Picea engelmannii. The sequence goes on along the minus strand of ML777053.1, from coordinate 519,687 downwards.
TAGTACATTAACTTCTCGGGGTAGTAAAGTTTGCATACAATCTCTGTTTTAGGCGCGTGATAGCCCATTGGAAAGGTCTTTTCGAGAAATATGCATTATGTCATCAAAATCTGACTACATCTATAGTTTGATTGTGGCACACCAAAAAAACATTGTTTAGGGCCCCAAAACGGCCCTGGAAGTACATAAAAATGTGTTGACCTGAAAACATACAAAATAAGCCAGTTGGATAGGTGGGAGGCCACCAATATCCACTTTGAAGATGTGTAGGGATTCAGACAACCCCAGAAGTGTAGAACCCACAATTACAAATAAGTACAGAAGAACGTGTTGAACTAAAAACTAACAAGAGGGGCCAGTTGGAATAGGTGGGTGGCCACCAATATCCACCTAGATCAGTCCTCCCCCCTTAAGAAGCAATGGTCTCCATTGCATTGAGTGCCAAGGGAAGAGGGGAAATCATTTTCTGAATATGAATCTTGGTGCGTTACATGCCTTGTTGGAGAAGTTACATTGCTTGGCCTGTGGAAGGCTATCACAAACTTGTTGCTTGCGAGGTGGAATTTGTTCCACCAATCTGTTGTCTCTGGATTTGATGGGGCATTGTGTAGGCACCATTGTAGGTGAAGAAACAATATCTTCTCTTGCCCTTCAGCATTCTACTTTTGTTGGATAGGAGGTGTTGAGGATGCAGTGGTTGTAGTGTCCTTCTGTGCATCCTTTGAACATATTGTGAAGAGGATGAATTTTTCAGTATGAGAGATTACCTTGCGGCACTGTTTTGGTGGAATAATAGTCGAAACTACCTCTGGTATTTGATAGAGCTGAACCCCCAAAGTAATAATAACACTACAAGGTCGAGACTCATAAACAACATGTTGTTTCCACATATATGGTTGACCCAAAAAAATATCACATACATCAAGAGAGGAAACATCACACACTACCTTATCCTTGAAGGGCTAGATGCCATAGGACAGGCGACATTGTTGGCTGACACAGAGATCTCATCCCTGGTGAAGCCACCCGATGTTGTATGGCTATGGGTGTGGTGTTGTCGACAACCCCAACTATTTGATGACCTCAGCTAATATGAGGTTCTTTTGGCTGTCATTATCAACAATGAAATGCAACAGGGTTCCCTTCACCCACATCTGTGAATGGAAGAGGTGCTCCCCTTATTTAGGATCTACTAGTTCTTCTGGTTGAATTGTTGTGGTCACGACGGTAGTAGTGGGGTATGCATCGATGATCTGTCTATTTCAATATTTTCTAGATCAGATTTTGAATTAGGGTTCGGCTCCTTATCTTTGACCTCAGCCACCAATGATTGTTTTGAGAGACATTCATCGGTGTTGTGCCAGGGGATTTTTGGAATTCACACCACTTCCTAGTGTCATTCTTCGTCTTTCCATTACCCTTCTTGTCCCGTGTCTTGGACTGGTTTTCTAGAGGTTGTTGGTTAGGGTCGTCTTTACCATGCTTTGGTTGTTGTAGATTTGTAGACCCAAATTCCCATTTTTTCTGGTGCCTAAATTTCTACTCGATTTTGACAACATATCGATAGGCGACTCCTAATGATGATATGTTTAGGAAATCCATTTCAATTTGGATGTACCTATGCAGAGCCCCATGGTATTTCAGAACCAGATGTTGCTCATAGTCTTTGATACCCAGCTTGGTGCGCAAGGTATGGAAAGTATTTGTGAACTCCGACACTGTTTGGCTCTTCTCTTTCCGCAATGTGGTCCATCTCATGTATTGTTCTTCATAGTTATCAATAGCATAGTATTGTTCTTTGACTGCATCCACAAAAAAATCCCAAGTGGGCTCAACCCCATATATTCCAGATTCCTCTGTGGAAATTCGCTCTTAGTAAGTTTCCCACCAATGTTTGACATGGGGGAGAGCCTTGACGAGTGCGAAGGTGATATTTTCCCTGTCAGAAAAATTTTGAACAGAGAAATAAACTTCTAATAGATTTAACCATTTTTCTAGGGAATCTGCATCTATTCGACCTTCAAATATGGGAATATCAAAATTAACTTGTAGCTTCAAGGGAGAGGTTCCTCCAAAATGGCCACTTGCTGAAGATGTCCATGTTGCTATCGACAAGAGTTGAAGGATGTGTGCAAAATTATTCATCATTTCGTCCCTCTGTCGCGTGAGAGCTTGCTCAAGAAACATGTTAATAGAATCTTTTACTCTGTCGTTTTTATTTTATGTCGCCATCGAGGGTTCTTGGGCGTGCAAGAGTGATTGTACTCAAGAGAGACAAGCTCGAGACCCAACTGGATATACTCAAACCTCATCGGGGACATGCGTTGAAAAATGATTAAGAGCAGCCCTCTCTGATACAAATGATTCGGATTATTTTCGGAACGAAATGAAGCAAAGAAATTACAATAAAATACTCATGAAAATTACCCAAAACAAAGAAATACAACAATACTGGATTTTTATTAATGAAAGAATTGTAAAGAGACTGTAAAAATATAGAGTGCAAGACTCGCTATAATGGAAACAACTTTATCTCTGAGAAGAGATGTGACGGCTACGCTCATTCGCCAGAAGATGATTACAATGAGGTTCTGAAGGACTTTTTATGATAAACATGAATGCCAAAACCCTAGACATCCAAAAACCTAACCCTAGGAGATGAAACGCCAAAACTCATGTGGGCCTCATTTGGATAAGTTAGTACATTAACTTCCAGGGGTCGTAAATTTTGCATACAATCTCCATTTTAGGTGCGTGATAGCCCATTGGAAAGGTCTTTTCAAGTACTACACAATATGCCATCAAACTTTGTCTCTGTTTTCAATTTGACTGTGGCACGCCAAAAAAACATTGTTTAGGGCCCCAAAACGGCCCTGGAAGTACATAAAGATGTGTTGACATGAAAACATACAAAATAAACTAGTTGGATTGGGTGGGAGGCCACCAGTATCCACCTAGAATATGTGTAGGGCTTCAGACAACCCCATAAGTGTAAAACCCACAATTACAAAGAAGTACAGAAGAACGTGTTGAACTAAAAACTGACAAGAGGAGCCAGTTGGAATAGGTGGGTGGCCACCAATGTCCACTTGGATCATGTTCCTTGCAATGCTTTATTTGACTAAGCGTTTAATCATTTGGCTAAGCATTAAGAGTTAAAGTGTTTATTTCTTGATATGTTTTAAGGCCATGTCAATTGGATGTTAGACCTTATGTTAGTGAACTTGGTTGAAGTGATAATAGTTGTAGCTTAGAACAAAGGTGGCTTAGAAGTGGTCCAAAAGAGAATTGGGTCTACATATTTTGACCATTGGCAATTAGTTGGGAAAATGACAACATCTTGGGAATATTGAGGTGCACAATCAGACCTTGAGGAAGAAGGTTGTTAGATATAATGGATATTTCAAGGGTTAAGTTGGGTTGCAACACATGAATTAATAAAGGATATCGTTCTGAGTGACAAGACCATCAAGTGGAAGGAATTATCTAGTGCACCTTAGCAGATTCATTGAATTGGTTGAAACTACCTAGTAGTTAAGAAAAATACATGAGGGTCATGGGTTCACTTTTCCTTGGAGATGGTAGTAAAACATCTAAGGTTGGGGAAAAATGGTTGTACACCTTTGGCCTACACTTTTCATTTTTCTTGAGCATCCCATACCACTCAATAAGCCTAGTCACCTACATAGCTTTGGTGTGACCTTTATAGTGCACCATGGACATCAACCATAAGTATAACCCATACTACACCTAACTAATATGTCCTAACTGAACCAAATCTAGGAACCTTAGAGTTAGTGGAATATTGATTGTTCATTTTCATAGTAGGTTATGTTATGCCATTTCCTCCCCCAAGACAACTGTGCTTGAACAACTAATTTCCCATTGTAAGACCATAGTCATCCAAGTAGGCCAACAATTGATAGCCCCTAACAATCATGTCTCTACTTCACTAAGAATTCACATACCTTCACTACACTCGTGAATGTTACTACCCTACCATGGATAACACATAATCCATTACATTCCTAAATCATGTTTTCTACTGCTAAATATTTCTATGGAACATCGTATCGATCATCCACCCTTACTCAACTATACATTCTTTTTCATCCTAGCCTATGCATTGATACACCACCCTAATCATCTTGTGGTTTCCACCCATGAGTCAATTACCAAAGAAACTGAAACATATAGACTAAGTGTGCACCCTTTTCCAACTCTATATGACATGCCATCCATCATGGAACTTCCATTGGCACTTCAAGTAGAGTCTAGATTTGAACTCATGAAAAAATCCCTTACATTCACCCCCACTTGAATTGTTGATGTCCTCATCAATGTGGCTCCATTGGATCTTCAATGAAATGGGCATGATAAAGAGACACTTTCACAATTGGCACATTTGAATGTGGCTTTGATGACACTTTCGTCATTTGGCCCTATGGCCAAGCTTCCCTTAATTATTTCCGTGACCATATCAATAGTCTATATCATCACATCCAATTCACCATGAAAACCCAAAAATACAATCATCTCTCTTTATTGAATGTCCTAGTTACCTATCAACCAAATGGATCCATTTTCCACCGGATTTATTGAAAAAGGCTCACACTAATAGACACCTTCATTCTTAATCCTACCACCACCAAGCTCAAAAATCCAAAATTCTCAAGAATCTTATCTCTAGATCCATTTAAATTTCCACTCCCCATCACCTAAAAAAGAAACATCCAATGTCATTAATGTCTTCCAAGTGAATGGATATTATATTTCCCAAATCAATAAATCCTTTAGCTATACTCTCCACTCAAAATCCATGAATCCCCTATCTAATTATCCTCCCCAAGCCCTTATTTTATTCCCTTAAATTTAAGAAATTGTTAGCCACATTTCCAAGATCTTAGTCGAGAACAATATTAAAACTCTCTCTAAACCTCACAAAGACCTTAAAAAATTATGTAGAAGCTTTAAAGATAAATCTAATCCTCTTCAATCTTAATATTTTTACCAAATTCCTTGTTCCAGTGAAAAATCCTACATAGGTCAAACTAGCAAGTCCATCCAAACCCATCTCAAAGAACATTAGACACTCCTATAACACCAAATATCTCATTTTCTTTAATCAAGCAAAAATCCTTCTGTCAACTCCCCATTTCTCATTGCACGTCATCAACAAAGCCTTGGAAATTGAAAAACATCATAACAATTTTAAGCAAAAATCATTGTGTCAACTCCCCATTTCTCATTGCATGTCATTAGGGAAACCCTGGAAATTGAAAAACAACCTAATATTTTTAATCATGAATATGACTGAAAACTCAACTAATCTTGGAAACCCATCATTCATCATTTACATCGATAACATATCATTCTTACTTATTTAATACCTTACCCACCCCTTTCTATTTCAATAATCAATCATGAATCTTTCTCTTAACTTGAATTGGTTATTTCATCTTCTACATTTTTTACATTGAAAACCTTTCTATTTTACTAATATTCTTATAATATTTATTTTTTTAATCTTCCCCTCCTTTTTCTTATTTAATACTATTAAAGTCTATATTTTATAATTCTTAACTTATTTCCTTTATTGTATACAATATCTTCATTATTAATTGACTTTCAATCCACTTTTAAAATTGTTATATTCGCATCCAGTTTAATTAAAAGTATTATTTTTATATTTAATTTCAAAATGTTATAATTAGAAATATTCACATACATTTTATTCTTCAAGTATTACATTCGTTTCCATGTTCGACTTAACATATTATTTTTACATTCATTTTCATTTCCATTTCCATTTTCAATATACCATTATTATTTTACATTCACTTTTATTCTTAAATATTACATTATTATTTCTACATTCACTTTTATTCTTAAATATTATATTGTTTTATTCTCACTTTTATTCTTAAATATTATATTGTTTTATTCTTAAATATTTTTTATGGTTATATTTAAATTTTCATATTGAATTATATTATAGTTTCATTTAAATTTAAATATTATATTATATTTACGCTAAAATTTTAATATATGTATGATTTGACTTTGTTCTTTTAATTGGATCCTTATTGTCTTGATTATTTTGATGGACCCAAGTCTTTTTTTTTTTTAATATATTATAATTTTTATTTAATTTTGATCATATCTTCATTTTTTTTTTTACTATGGATGACATTTATCAATCATTAATAATTATAATTGTACTGTATGATATTTATATTATGGCTAGCTTATCCATCACCTATTTATTTAGTTTATAAATTTATTTTTTTCTATATATGTTTGTTTTAATAAAAATCTCGTGTAAACTTTTGGAAGTTTCTAAAGTTCAATACAATGTAACTTAAAAAAAATAAAAAAATACTACAATTATGACTCATTAAACCTTCAAACTCCAATAATTTAGGTTTTTAGATGTATGTTGCAAAATCATGATATTTATGATATTTATTAGTTTATGATATTTCATAAATTTATCTTTTTGTTTTTTGTTTTTTTTGGTCTATTAAAGTTTTAGTAGAATCTCTTAATAATAAGTGTTGGGATAGGTGTGTTATACATCTTGCAATTTTGTAGTATAGTTGGTAATGACTTTTGAGTAGTAGCAAGGAATAAATGCAAAGTAGCAATATGGAATAAATGTATAGCAATAGTAGGGAATACATGTGGATCAATAGTTGGGAATAAATGTTGACTTGTGGCAGAGAATAAATGTTGAACACTAGAAGGCAATGAATGCTCTACAACAATAGTTGGCCAATTACTTGTTGGTAGTTTCCAACATGTAGAATTAAAAAACTGTATATGGTTTATGGTTTTGTTATGCCTCTTTATTCAATGTTAGGGTTGAAGGAAAATATCATGTAAGTTTTAACTTCTTGTTATGCTACCAAAATTTCTCCAAAATCCTTATGCTACCGCTAAACACTCTTGTTGAGAGCATAGAGACTTTGTATTACAACCATTTAGTTGTTGTGATTTAGAGTGTGGGTTTTTTCCCAGGGAAGGGTTTTCCCCAAGAAATCATGTTGTTAATGGTTTGTTGTTTACTTCATTTATTTGCAACCATTTTTTTTTAAAGTTTTTGCACATTCTTCTCTCATGGATTAGTGTAGGAAGCATATTCCACACCTTTTATTCCTTTCATTTGGTATTAGAGCCTATTCATCTTGGATCTAAGATGATAGGGACAAGTATTTTTTTTTATTATCTAATCTTGGTTTGAGTGGGAGCTTGCACAAAAATAAATCATGTTGCAAGGAAATGGTGAGCACATCTAGATTAGAAATGGACAAGTTAAATGGCACTAAATTTGACTTGTGGAAGCTTAATATGGAGGATCTTATTATAGATTGAGATCTATGGGTTGCAATATTTGGAACCAAACCCATTGATATGAAATATGAAGAGTGGGTGGTGTTGGAGAGAGAGGTGAGAAGCCTTATCAAGGTATGTTTGGCTGATTCGATATTATAGAATGTTTCTAAAGAAAAAAACTGCAACAACACTCTAGAAGAAGTCAGGGGATTTATATCAGGCTAAATAATTTGTTAGTAAACTTTTTATGTGGAAAATGTTGTTTTCCTTGAGCATAGGTGATGGTGATTCTGTAGTCGAGCACCTGAATGCATTTAATACTATTGTGACCCATTTGATCTTAGTTAGAGTAAAGATGGATGAAGAGGATCACTATATGATATGTTTGTATTATTTGCTAGATTCATGGGACAACCTGGTAATGATCATTGGAAGCACTATAAAGAAATTGGTTCTTGATGAGGTTGTGGTTTCTTTCATCGGGGCTTCACCTTGTTTACTAGTATCTTATCATATTTATTCATAAGCAGGGGTTTAAAATTGTGAAAAACAAAGTCAATATATTGTAGGTATTGAGGTGGGACAAGGGAAACATTGGGGGGGTATAAAAAGGGGTATCTAGTAAAAATAATAAATTTTTAAGTTGGAAATATATATTGGGAGGGGAGGTTCAACAAAATGATTTTGGGAGGTATTTATCAATATCTAGTGAAATTAGGGTATTATTTAATATCCCACGAATGTACGAGCTATGTAGTATCGTACCATCAGGGTTTGGAATGAATACCTTAGGTTTGGGGACACATCACTCATTCATTCTACCACTCCCATGTTGCGATGGATTATATCACTAATGTATGAGTACTTTGAAGACTATAGGGGCACTCTCATTCATGCTCAATGTTTTCCTAATGTATATAGTGACATAGATCCATATTCTATTTACTCATGGATATGATATCTTTTATGACATGGATTGATCCAGGAGGATCTCAGTGGTCACCCACTTATTCCAATTGGCTCAAAAGAATTTTTTGACAATTTACTATTTTTAGTAGTTTTTTGGGTCCTAAACTTCTGAGGCCATTTTGAGGGCCCAAACGACGTTTTTTTTTTTTTTTAATCCACGATCGAGCACCTCACGAATAATTAAAATATTTTATTGAGCCCCCTAAATGAAGCTCATTGTCAAGACCTTTCCAACAAGTTAGTGCATCAACTTATGACCCCAATAAGTTGATGTACTAACTCACCCCAACAGGGCCCACATGACTTTTGGCACTTCATCTCCTAGGGTTAGGTTTTTGGATGTCTAAGGTTTTGGAATTCATGTTTATTGTAAAAATTCATTTAGAGCATCATTGTACTCATCTTCTTGTGAATGAGTGTAGCCATCAAATCTCTTCTAAGAGATAAGCTACCACCATTCTAGCAAGCTTGTTTTCAATCTACATTTTACAGTTTCAACATATTTCTTATTTAATAAAAGTCGAGTTTTACTGTATCTCTCTTATTATTCACTGTTTCTATGTGTTAATATTATAAATCTGTGTTTTTATTTCATTCCTCTCATAAATCCAGATCAATGGTATCAGAGTGGTCTGCTCCTTGTTGGTTTTTAGTGCATGTTCCCGATGCGGTCACGGTATAAATAGTTGGGTCTCGAGCTTGTTTCTATTGAGGACAATTGCTCTCACACACCTAAGAAACCATCCATGGTGGGCGAAAATAAAGATGAAGGGAAATGAGATCCTTTCAAAATGTTGCTTGAGGAAGCCCTCAAGCGACAAAGGAACGAGATGATGGACAACTTTGCACAAATCCTTCGACGGCTATCGACAAGCGACCCATCCACCTCAAGTGAAGGAATTACCCCATTCAAGGTACATATAAATTTTTATATTCCTATATTTGAAGGTCAAATAGATGCGAATGCCATAGATAAATGGTTAAACCTTCTAGAAGGATTTTTTTTGTCCACAACTTTTCTGATAGACAAAAGATTACATTTGCGCTCCTCAAGGTCGTCCTCCATGTCAAAGATTGGTGGGATACTTTCTGTGAGAAAAAGGAAATATAGGGATCCACATTATTTTCAGTTGCACCCACGTGGGGTTCCTTCAGGGTCGTTATTAAGGAACAATACTATCATGTTGGAAGTTATGATGACTTGTATACGAGATGGACCACACTGTGGCAGGAAAGAGACCAAATAGTGATAGAGTTCACCCATGTATTCCATACCTTGCACAGTAAGTTGGGTATCAAATATAATGAGTGGCATCTGGTGATCAAGTATCGTGGCGGTCTACATGGATACATCCATACAGAAATGGATTTTTTGGACATATCATCCTTGGGTGTGGCTTATCGATATGCCATCAAAATCAAGCAGAAGTTGAAACAAAAGATGTGACATTTTGGGTCTGGGAACCCCTCACAACAGAAGTAGAGCATGGGCAGCTCCAACTTGCAGAACAAAGGATAGAGAAAATATGGGAAACCTCAGGAAAACCAGTGCAAGCCACAAGCAAATAAGGACAATGGAAATATGAAGAAAGATATTGGGAAGTGGGGCGACTTATATAAGAGCCCCTATCATAACATTTTTTATTGCCTCTCAAAGCAGTCATTGGTGGATGAGGTGAAAGTCTCTGAATCAGATGCAAGTTCTGACATTGATCCAAAACCAGAAAAGGGGAGACAAATCATTGACGCGGAACTCAGTCCCACTGTTTCTACCACAAAGATCCATCCTGGTGAACCTGATGAGCCAGAGGAAGGCGAGCGCCTCTTTCATTCGCATATATGTGTGAAATTCACTCTGCGACACTTCATCATTGATAGTGCCAAGTGGTAGCCAAAATAACCTCATCTCAGTAGAGGTCATCAAGCGACTAGCCCTATAGAAAACGTCGCACCTGCAACCCTACATCATCGGATGTCTCCACCAAGGAAGCGATCTCTGTGTCAGCCAATAGTGTCGCATGTCGTATGGCATCAATACATTCAAAGATTAGGTATTGTGTGATGTTTATCCCCTTGAATTTTGTGATTTTCTTTTTGGCCAACCTTATTTATGAAAATGTCATGTTGTATATGAGTCTAGGCCTCCAATTTTATTATTACTTTGAATAGGAAATTGTACAGGATAACCAAGGTAGTCCCCCCTAGTGTTATTTCCTTGATCTCTGCCAAGCAATGAAGGAAGGTCATTTCTCAGACTGGGAAGTTTGTCTTCTTCGTGATTCGCTCTTAAAGTGAGCGAAAGGTTGTAACCACATCCATGGCCTACGCAACCGACCTCTCCATGCAACAGAAGCAAGTGGATAAGGTCGTGGAAGAATACAAAGACATCTTCTCATCAACTATTGGGGTACCTCTACACTGTTAGGTCAAGCATCCCATTGATCTAACCCCCGACGCGCCGCTACCCAATGGGCTAGTCTATCGTCGCTCTCTGTTAGAAAATGAGGATATCAAGCATCATATCCAAGAACTACTCCACAAGGGGCACATTCGACCCATCTCATCACCTTGTGGAAGTCCAGTCATGTTAGTGTAGAAGAAATACGAGACCTAGCGACTTTGCATTGATTATCGATCCCTAAATAAAATCACATTCAGGAACCGGTACCCAATTACCTAAATCGACGATCTCCTTGATCATCTCAAGGGGGCCAAATAATTCATTAAGATTGATCTAAAGTATGACTACCATCAGGTCCCAATAGAGAAGACATACGTATGGAAGACTGCCTTCAATTCAAAAGAAGGTCTTTTTGAATGGTTGGTCATGCCCTTTGGTTTGACAAATTCCCCAACAAATTTCATGAGGATGATGGATGATAATATTGCGACCTTTCACTAATTCTTTTGTAGTGGTGTATTTGGATGTCATACTCATATACAACAAGACTTGGGTGGAGCACTTGCAGCATATTCAACAAGTTTTGCATACTCTTCGAAAACACAAGCTATATGCCAACTTGGAAAAATGATCCTTTGTCATGGACAAGGTCTAGTACCTAGGCTACATTGTTGATGCGCATAGTGTGCATGTGGATCTAACCAATATCTTAGTCATCTATGACTGGCCAGCCCCAACCACGCTCACTGAGCTTCATAGCTTCTTAGGCCTCACCAATTTCTATCACAGGTTTGTGCTGGGATTCTCCCATATTGCATGGTCCCTCAGCCAAGTAACCAAGGGTGGTGGTAAGGAAAAATTTGTGTGGAGCTTGTCCCAACAACAAGTATTCGATGATCTGAAGCAGTTTTTGTGATCAGTCCCAATGCTTTCATTACCTGACCTGTAACAACCCTTTGAGACTGAGACTGATGCTTCAGAATATGCTGTGGGAAAAATCCTCACTCAACACAACCACCCAGTGGCCTATCATAGTGAGACACTATCAGATGTCGTACGTAAATACCCCAATTACAACAAAGAAATGTACTCCATTGTGAAAGCATGTCGCTAGGGGAGGAATTACATTCTTGGGAAGAAGACAGTCATCCACACTAATCATAAGCCGAGGCAGTTCATGCAGACAAAAGGAAAATTGCAGAATGAATTCCATCATAAGTGGTTCACATATTTACAACAGTTACACCTCAACATCAAGTATAAAACAGGAAGTACCAACCGAGTAGTTGATTTCCTCAACCAACCTCCAGTGGTAGCACTCACTTGCACGGTGCTAGACTCTTACAGCCACAAGACCTTCAGATGGCCCCACCTCCGTGAGAGAGATCCTGACTTTGCCAACACCTACCAGATGTTGGGCGGAAACCCAATTGCCACTAATTTCCATATTTGGGACGGGTTGTTGTGCCATCTCGGACATCTCTGTGTTACATTAAGCGAGCGAGCGAAGCTGATTTGGGAATCCCACTACAGTCGGGTGGCAGGATTCTTCGGCGTGGAAAATACAGTGGTAGTGTTGCAACAACATTTATACTGGTCGAAAATTCAATCGGATGTTAGCAAGTATATCCAGTCCTACACTGCCTGCACTATTTCCAAACCAACCACTAAGAAACAAGGCCTATACACTCCTTTGCCTACTCCTAATAGGCCCTAAGATTCCATCTCAATGAACTACGTGTTGTGCCTTCTTTCCACCAAGTGGGGAAATGAATGTGTTTTTTTGGTTGTGGATCACTTTTCCAAGATGGAAATTCTAGCTACCTACAAGAAGAGAATCACAACGGAGGCCACTTCCAAGCTCTTCTTTGAACAAGTGTGGGTAAAATTTGGGATCCCACAGACCATTATCTCATATCGGGACAGTCGGTTCCTCATCACATTCTGGTCGAGCCTCTGGTCACTGTTGGACACCAAGCTCACCAAATCCACTACCTTCCACCCCCAGACGGATGGCCAAACCGAGGTCATCAACCGGATGATCGTGCACTTTTTTAGCATGTACAATTCCAAGCACCCCCGCACATGGGATGAGATTCTTTCCTATGTTGATCAGAACTACAACTGAGCCATGCATAGCTCAATTGGCCACAACCCATTTCAAGTGGGGTTGGGATTTCAACCATTGGGTCCCATGGATGTTGCACTACCCCTTGAGGCCACCCAGGAAGACTCGTCGCATGCTCTAACAAAAGCTGACAAAGCCACCCGGTTCATTGTGCGGATCCAACACATCTTCCAACAGGTTTGGGATATTTTACAAAAGTCCACTGCCAAGTACAAGCAGTTCCATGATCAACATTGGGTGCCACACCAGTTTTAGGTGGGAGACAAAGTTTAGTTGCACTTGCAAAAAGAACACCTTACAGGGCCTCATCAAAATCTTCTTCCACTCCATTATGGACCTTACACCATCACCAAGGATGTGGGTGAAAATTATTTTGAGCTCAACATTCCCCCCTTCCTTGGCTTGCACCCAATGTTCAATGTGGACCTCCTTCAACCCTATTTTCAACCATTATTATGATGTACTAAGATATGTACCATAGCATCCATCAACCATGTACTAAGATATGTACCATAACATCCATCAACCATGTACTAAGATATGTACCATAACATCCATAAACAATGTACCAATATGTGTCTCAAACATGTAAACATATACCAAATTACATCTCAAACTATGTGCCCAATATCCAAGATTATCCTCAAACCATATGCCAAAAGCATGCCATAAGCATGTGCCAAACCATCCAAGATATGCCTTAAGCATATACCATAACCATCAAAATAGAACATATAGAAAGAATACCTTTAGTCATGTAGAAACCTGGTGTATGTGATCATAGACCTGTATACCTTTCTCAACTTCAACAACAAGATAATAACATCTTCATCAAACTTTACCTCAGTCTCGTGGGACTAGTTTTTGGATTAGTCACAAACCCTAACTTTCAACAATCATAACTCTATACCTGTAATGAATAAAGGTATGAAAATTGTACCCAATATTCTTCAATACCATTTCTAAAATCCATCCAAGTGTCACTCCTTGAATTTTCCCTGAAAAGGTGTTATAGAGAAAATGGCAGACCTTGCTAAATTCTGGCCTATTCTGGAGAACTAACTTGTAGAGCATGCCATGCGCTAAATATTTGATATCCGGTTTTGAAACTTGAAAAAAACATACTATGGACTGTAATTTTCCAATTTATTGGTCTCATATAATTTATAGCCTCTATGAAGAAGTTATGATTGTTTTGCTCAGAACACTTGTTTGAGACTAGTTTTAGGACTAGTCCAAAACCCTGTCTTCCATAGAGTGTATCTCCAAAAATACAACAACCCAGAAGTTGAATTTTTTACATGTACCTTGATATGTCTTCTCAACATACACCAAGTTCCATTATTTGAATCTTTCTAAAAACAATTTTATAGAGAAAATGGTAAGATTCCCTTTAAATAATATACCTCAGAACACATCATCACAAGACTTCATCTTCCCTTGGAATTTCTCCCTTCTTCACTTCATCTTCCCTCTAAAATTCACCTCATATATCCTTGGTTACCTCAGATAAAAATCACTTGAGTTTATGTGAGAAATGAAATCCTTGGTGTCTTATTTATACTAGATATGGCACCCTCCTTTTAGAGATGACTTGACCCAAATAAAATTCAATTTAATTTTTAATGATTATTCCGTTGGGGCCGACTTTACCAAAAATGTCCTTATTATTTATTTTAATATTCATTGCAATGGGGTCGACTTCTAACTTCTTGTTTGCAACCACTTTTCATCTTTTAATTAATTTGGGGTTGACTTGTCACTTCTTGTTACAATTGTTTAGGGCTTCTTAACCATACTTTGAGTTTCCATCTTCAAGAGGGCATATCTACTCAACCATGAGGAACGTGGAATACCACCTACCATTGGAAATGGGATGATGAGGACTATCCATTTACGAGGGTTGTGCATGAATTTACTATGTCCTTCACACTCTTTTTCTTCAAACAACTTTGGGCTTGATGACCACACCTTTGGGGCTTCTTAACCACTTAACCATATTTCCAAGGATTCTTCAAAGCATCTTCCTGTGAGGGCCATGATTAAATATATGTCGTAAGGGGACCAATTTGAAGACTTCTCCAAATACACCCATCTCTTGGACTTCTTCTAGGGTTGACATCAATGACAACTAAATTTCCAACATCCTTACTTAAAAAATGTGTAATCTATCCTAACCATGTGATTGATTGGGATGTGATATAGGTGGAACTAGAGGGAGAGTTCCAAACAAAGCCTCTACACATCCTCCATAGGAAATTAACATTTCTCCAAAACTAATACATTAGATAGGTAAAGGTGCACTGGAAGTATTTTAGTCTCAATGAGGCTACATGGGAGTTGGAGGATGCCATGAAGGAGGCATGCCCATTTTTATTTTATTTTTAATTTTGAGAAGCATTGAAGGTGGTGCTATTAAAAGGGGAGGGGAATGTAGTACCCTATTTTTCAACACTAGCATGTACTAATCAGATTATGTAAATGTTGTAAATACTATAGTATGGAAAAGATCAATGCTAAGGTAATCCTAGTGAATATATAGTCATGTATGATTTAAATGTATGTATATGTACCATGTGGTAGGCTTGCAATGATGAAATCAAGTTATGTAAATATTAAAGTTGGAATATAATATATAATGGTCCAAGATGGCTGCAAAGAGAATGAGAGGGGCTATGATTCCATTGGAGGGGAAGAGGAAAGGGGGCATATGGAAAAACAAATCCTTTTTTGTCGAGTGTCAACCTTAGAACTCATCTATTTTTATCATGTTCCTTAAAGGAATCCATCCACCTTCTTTGACTTATCAACCAATCATTAAATGCATGTATGGGGTTGGTGGGGAAATATTTTTCGTATAGTTATGGAAGCATGGGGTGAGTACAACCATCATGGGAAGTGTAAGAGCCCTATATTCCCCTAGTCATAGGTAATGCCAACCATCATTTTCCACCAATCCTCTCATTTCCATTATCACTAGCATTGTGTAGAGAAATCTAACATGGATTGTGTTCTACATTTCCAACGTTACCAATATAGAAACTAACCAAATTCAACGCAAAGTAGAGGAAATTGTAAAGTTGTGATGGAATATAGTTAGTTGTAGATGAGCATAGAGGCTGGGAAAGACATGAATTCATCACCCATTATTTATTATTTACTCTTAGGATTCTTGTGAGATAAGTATTAATTTTGTAGGAAATTTTTGAAAAGAATACAATAGATTGGGATCTTTCTATCCACATTAAATAGCACTAGAGGGAAGAGTGTATCTGAGGAAATGTTGAGAAGAGAAAGATAAGATCTTCCTTATGTTGTATGGGGAAGTGGAACACTTTTTTTTATCTTGGCCATTGAAGGATAAATGATTTCATGTACTACTCTATGGTAAGCCTATTATTGAGCATGAGAGCAAATGGGTTGGGTTGAGAGAGATAGAAGCCTCTAATTCGGTTCCCTCTCCATAGTGGCCTTATAGTGAAGATTGGGGGTGGTATATACACTAGAAAATTACTCTCATGTAGTTAATTTCTTGGACTAATTACAATTAAAAGATAAGTCTCCTTTTATTGTTTATAAACATGTGAAATTACTATTATTATCCGTTATATAAATGTATGTAATATGCATGTTGTGTGTGACTAATTATGATTTTTTTCATGGGAATTTGATTATCATAAAATTCTAAGAATCCATGCTACTTTAATTCTACTACATTCATTTATTTTCACTATGCATGCACTTGTTTTCATTCTATCCCTTATAGGGATGTTCACTTTGTTGGTATTATGGGGGAAACTACCTTTGAGGAACATAATTTGAAACTTGTGTTTATTGGTACTCGTCCTGGGTTTGGAAGTGATGGGTAGAGAAGCTACATGTATCCATCAAAGGATATCGATACATACTAGTATATAATGGCATCGTCTAGGTCTATAGAGTTGGTATATTGTGAAATGCATCATTGGAAGAATCAATGCATTATGAAATTCATTCATAGTAAGGAGTATCAAATGCTTACCACTTTGTGGAAACTATCAAGAAAATGTTGACTCCATCCAATATCCAATGATATCAAGAAAGTGGTTATTTTATTTTTGGAATGCATGAGTGGAATTTAATTTTAATTAGCATACCTCATTATTTCTTGTTCTTGGTTGTTCCAAAATTCTACTCAGTTGAATTACTTCTTTTCCAAAATCATCTTTAATTTCAATGCACATGACAACTGTCTCCAAAATTGTTTCATCCTTAGGTTTTGAAGACTCTTTAATTATATTAGAATCCTCTATACAGGGAACTAACTAGGTGTCCTTCACAATTAGGTTTTCAACTGGAAACTCAACAAACTTAGACTTGGCATACTCAATTAATAACATGGTATAATTTACACTCCTTAACTAAATATAATATCATCACTAAGTGTCAAGATAGCATCCACAATGTGTTGTTCTTGGAGATCGAAGTATTATGGACTATGTGTGAATGGGGTTTTATTGGATTTTGTGATTGTATAAGGGTATATTTATCTACCAAAAATAGATGTGCTCGATAGAGGTGTATTTTCATAAGCTTCATTGGTCATATTTGCAACAACACCTTTTTTATTTTTCAATTAGAATCAAGGTAGGATTTTATAAGAATTTAATTTTTTTTGCTACACCACCTTTTTCCCATGAATCTCATTTTGTAACACCATTTATCTCCAAAAAAATTCCTTCGAACTATGTTTAAATATCTACTCTCTATCATTATTGTGACTTACCTTCATCATGAACTGTATTATTGGAGTCCAAACAAGGAGAAAAAAGTAAAGGATGATTGTAGAAATCTTCCCTCGAGTATCTTCAAAATAGTTTGACAACAAAGTATGACAGTCTTTGGAATCCAATACCCTATTAGTATAATTAACAAGAGTGTCTATAGAGACTATTATGCATTCATTTTTCTCTTTCTTTAGAAGGTTTTAAATTGGATTTGCATCACGATTCTTATCTTTTAAATCATACAAGAGTTAAATTTCTATAAAAAAAATTGTGCATTTCCCCATTTCTACACAAGGACGTGATGATGGATCATGCTATCTTATTTAATTTTAGTTTGAATGATGGGTTCACTTTTAGGAGTACATTATGTTAATATAGTATGTCTATAAAAACTAAGTCCTTGTATAGGACCATGTAAGATATCAATATCATCTACATCATTAGTTCCCTTCACTGGCAATAATTTTTCCATTGGATTCTCATTTTTCGTTAAGTGAGGTGAGATGGTTTCAAATTATTGTGAGGTTAATATTTTTGGGTTGTTATTTTATTTGCAGTGAAAGAACAATCATATGACTATCTAGTTGACATGGGTCAAATAAGAGATAAGTCGAACGATGAGTCAATTCAAGTCAATGGTTAAGTCGAAGGTCGAAGTGATCAACTAGTAAACTCGAAGTCGAAGTGATTGATGGGAAAGTCGAAATGTCAGATGAAAATAGGTCATCATGAGGTCAAGTGGAAATTGACTGAAGACCAATTGGAGGTCGATTAGTAGCCAAATAGTAATCAACTGAAGTCGACTATAACAAAATATCGAGATTCACAGGATTTTCCACCAATTAACTACATGGATCTGTAACCATTTTTGGGCGCCATGATTTATGGTTTTTCATATTGTAAATCCTATAAATAAGGCATGTTGTAATTGTATTATGTTGATGTTCATGCTAATATTTAGCAAAAGGTTACTAGTCATGTATATGTAAGTTGAACTGAGTGTAGGGTTGTTCTTTTGTAAAGAAAGAGAGTACAATGGAGATCGTGTCTTAGGTGTAGACCAAGGTTACTCATGTAACTCTTTATTCTAAATGAATAAGACAACAAGAGAAAAAGATTCTCAAGGAATTTTGTTTTCCCATTTGTGTTTCGAGGGTAAAATCTCTATGTATTTTGTTTGTCATTTGTTTTCTTCTTTAAATTTTTTTTTTTTTTCATACTAGGTTTAGTGTGGATGTCTATTTACTGACATGTGGTATCAGAGTCTATCTAATCCATTCTATAACGAGTGGTAAAAGTAGATCTTGGATCTGAGCTAAACCCTTTGTCTAGTGAGAGTTCTAAGTCATAGATCTTGAAAGTTGTGCTGGAAAGAATGGAAAGTAGTTCAAGGATAGAGATTGAAAAATTCATTGGCCAGAATTTTGAGCTTTTGAAGCTTTAAATTGAATATCTCCTTGTAGATCGAGAACAATAGGCAATAGTCTTCCCAGGTACCATTCTGACAGGTATGTGAAGGGAAGAATGGAAGAAACTTGAAATAAAGGAAGTGAGTAAGATTTGATGTTGTCTTGCAGATTCAATGTTGTTGAATGTCTCAGGTGAAGACTCGACCAAGAAAGTACAGGACAAGTTGGGAAGCTTGTACGAGTCAAAATCTCTGGTAAATAAATTATTCCTTCAGAAGAAACAATATCTTCTGAGGATGAGTTATGGGATCTCGATAACTGAGCATTTGAATGCATTCAATATTTTAATAAGATAATTATCATATGTGGATATTAAAATCACTGAGGAGGAGAAACATATTAGCCTATTATGTTCTTTTCCATACATTTGGGATAACTTAGTCGTGGCTATAGAGATTAATTCAACCACATTATCTCTTATAGGAATGGTTTCATCTCTACTGTCAAAATAAATGAAATGAAAGAACATGGAAGGGTCGACCAAATATTCCTTAACGGTGAGAGGTCAAATGGTCGATAGAGATAAAGGAAAATTCTCTAGTAGAGAGTATAACTTGAAGGGCAGATCTAAATCCCTGGTTTAGTCGATGAGAAGATGATGAAAATGTAGAAAATATGGGAATTACAAAAGGAATTGCAATTCGAAGGTGATAGAAGTTAGTACAGGATCTGACAAGAAGCAATCGACTGAGAGAAAGACTACTCTAGATAAATGAGGTGATGTGTATCTTGCATCGTCTAGTACATAGTCATATCAAGATGTTTGGTTGATTTAATCAGGAGCATCCTCTCATATGACACTTCACAGACAATAGTTCTACGAATATGAGAGATATGAAGGGAGACATGTGTTTTTGGGGAACGAATTGATAACCAAAATTGTTGGACATGGAAGAGTCTGACTGATATTATAGGATGGGAGGAGTAGAACCCTTCCAAGTGTGCTATATATTTCGATAGAGTTTGGAAAGAAATATGATATTTTTCAACAAGATGAGCGATGCATGAGTGTACACTCTATTTCAAAAGGATACGTGAAAAATGGTAAGGGGTGTAATGGTATTAATGAAAGGAGTTTGTATTGGAACCCTGTACAAGTTGTTAGGGAATATCGACTCGAGTAGATGCAACAAAATTGTTGTTCCTTAAGTAGAATTGACTTGACTCAACTCGATTTGAGTCAATACTAATTGACTCGAGCATTATTTTTCAAGTCAAATCGAAATGTTATTGCAATATAGGATGGGACACATTGAAAAAAAAGGAATTCGAGCTATGCACAAAAAAGGTATGGTTGAAGGTTTTTCTGATTCTAATTTGGAAGTTGATTTTTGTGAACACTGCATATATGGAAGAAAATCGAGTTAGGTTCCCATCTAGAGTGATAAGGGAAAAGGGGATTCTAGAATTGATTCATAGTAATTTATTTGGGCCTATACTAGTCCCTTAACTTGGTGGATCCATTTATTATGCCTCCTTCATAAATGATTTTTCTAGGAAGAAATGGATCCATCTCATGAGGAAAAAATCACAGGTTTTTAAGAAATTCAAAGAGTTTAAATCTCTTGTGGAAAACTAGATTAATAAGAACATTGAAGTGCTAAGAACTGACAATGGTGGTGAATTCTATTGAAATGACTTTGAGAAGTTCTGCAAGTAGTTTTTGGACACACCAAGCACACTGAGAGGGGGGGTGAATCAGTGTGAGGATATTTATATGCTTCTTACAAAAAATTAGTTAGCAATCACCATTTATTCATTAGTTCCATTCACACTTAGTTGCTTGCATGTAAACATATCTCAACAACATACATAAACAATAAAGAACTTTGAACCATCACAATAATGAACACAAAGGGCACCATATATATGCTTAATATTTTTGTATTATATGTTACAAGAGACTACAATCTCAAGTTTTATCAACACCAACTAAAAAGAGCACCAACTCTCAATTGAAAGACCCATCATGCATATCTCAGCACCAACTAAGCTGTGAGGAACCCAACCCTCAAGTAAAAGACCCAACTTTTAGACAAAAAACAATCTGTCAAACTGTACCGACAGCCTATACCAAGACAAGTGCATCAACTATGCACAACACAACCTGTCACAACAACCTGTCACATTAACCTGTCTCATCAATCTCATCATCCAAATCTGATCTACTCACAAAGATCAATCATCAAGTCAACTCTCAACCATATGCACAATATCACCAAGTTAACCAACAAGATACCTCTAGAAATACACCATACTCTCCATAAACCAAATACAATAAACCCTTACACAAGACCATGTGCCAAAAACATACCTTTAATCCTGTAGAAATCATCAATACCTACACCATACCATGCAACAATTCCAATATGCAAATATGATGTGGTTACCGAACTGCCAACATTCTGCAACTGCCAAATATGTTGTCATGTTTTTTCTAACGTGATTCTGCTACCGCGGTTCTGCTACCATGGTTTTACTATTGTGATTATGTTGCCATGATTATGCTACCACGGTTCCACTGCCGTGATTCTGTTGTCGCGGTTTTGCTGCCGTGATTTTTCTATCATAGTTCTGCAGCTGTAATTCTATTTCCAGGGTTTGTTGTTGTGATTCTGTTGTCGCGGTTCTGCTACCACGATTCTTCTGCCGTGATTTTTCTGCCACGATTTTTCTACTGCAAATTTTCTCTATCAATAATACCTTCCTAAATAAATTTCACAAATGGATATTCAATATGCTCAAATATCATACCCATAAGAGACCCTTTCTCTCTTATTTATACTTCTCCAAGTAGCTTCCTCTAGGGGTTATCTTCTAACCAACTTACCCAACTTCCTTATTTTGGGGCTAACCCACTTCTAACCACTTTGTCCACTTACACCAACTTCATCCACAAATATTAAACTCTCCAATTTTAGTTGCAACTAATTTATTTTTAATTGTTTTCTTGTTGCAACCATTTAACCTATGACTAACAACTTTAATTGGTCAACTTATTCTAGGATATTCTAGAATAATTTGACTTCTTTGACCTTCTAGGGGCTTCTAGAAAACTCATGAGGGTTCTCCAACTTCACATGGCCATAAATCTCTAACCGTGAGGAGTTATGTGACATTCCACATATCACCAGAAACGACATGACATATACTATCCATCTGGAATAGTTTCTCCTGCAAATTCACTGATCTTCATTACATTATTCCTCAATCAATCTTGGGTTCCCTAACCACACTATTGGGATACTCAACCACCTAACCATTTGGACTTCACAAAGAATCTTCCTATGGGGGCTTTAACCATAAGGGGACCACTTTGAGGAACTTTATCCAAGAGAGTCTTCCTATGAGGGATTTCACCATAAGGGGACCACTTTGGAGTTTATCCATTTGGTTCTTCCTATCAAGCATGACATGACATCAATGATACAACTCCCTTTAATATCAACACATCATTATGACATCACTTGACATCAACCCTTTGATAAAAATTATATCAATGAAAATATAACCAATAATCAATATGTCAATGATACAAACACATCACTATGACAATACTTGACATAAATCTCGTGAAATCAATGACAACATAGTACAACAATATCCCCCTTTGGTGTTGATGGAAACACCAACATTGATGTCAACACCAAGACATGGAAATTCTCATGCTCTCACTATGATCATCACTCGTCATAAATGTTCATATCACCACATCAATGTGACTATCTCTCCCCCTTTGACATGAATGGAAAAGGGTATATCTTTTTAGGGTTTCTCCCCCTAATTGAACTGTCCCTGAGGATGCTCCCCCTGGATGCACTATCATGTGGCCCGTTGTTCATGCATATGATGAATCTCTCTTTATGGAATCATACCTCTATAACCAATAAAGGGAAAAATAATAGCTCCCCCCGTGGGTATATCTCCCCCTATCTTCTCTGCAAGATGAACAATATGTTGCCACTCCAGTATGCTTCTGCTGCAGATCCTGCTACTCTTCTAGAACACTGATCAAATTCTCAAAAATACTGCATCAATAATACCATTCTCTTCCTATGATGATCCTTGGACATGTCCATGCATCAACCATCTAAACTTGTTCCATACTATACATAAAGTGTATTCCAATCATACATATTGTCTCATGCATCAACCATGAAGCAAAGGATATGTCAACAATGAATATTGAATCATGAACAAACCATCAACCATGTACATCATGTGCCACATGTGCCAACCATGCACATCAACCATGTACATCAACTATTAACCATGTGCCAAATGTGTACCAGGATCATCAATAACATCATCAACCATACAACAAGCCAACCATGTGCCTCAAACAAGTGTCATATCACTCATGATATGCCTCTATCATAAACCAACTGCCACAAACCATATTCCAAGAAATGTATCTCAACCATCAAACATCAATCTTGTACCATATACCATCAATAAGTGCATCCACCATGCACCAAACCTCAACAAGATGAACCACAATCAAGATATCCATACACATATGCCACATTATCCATAAACCATGTGCTAATGATACTACTGGCAAGTGCATCTAACAAACAACCAATTATGTACCAATCATGCATCAATTGTACGTCAAGCTATGACTCATCGATGATGTACAACATCACCACCTCATCAACTCATCAACTACATGTCCCAATATGTAGCTTCAACCATATGCCAAATACATACACCAAGACATCCAACAAATATGCTTCTAACAATACATCACAAGATATGTCAATGGAGCTCACATATGTACAAGCTAGGTACTATATCAGATCTTCCTCAAAACCATTCACTACAAAAAGTGTTAAGAAACCAATAGTACCTCTAAATATGTACCAAGAGTGTCCCTTAATAGATAAATTATATATCTCTAGATAGTATCACATCATCATGATATATCTCATAAACAAAGTTCCATGACATCACTGAGAAAGTACTCAACATAACCAGCATTGTACCTCAACAAAAAATGCCTCAATCCAAAACCTAGAGTTAGTACCATGCATCCATAATAGACCTCAAGCATATGCTCCAAATCTAATCCATATATCATCACCATACATTCATACATACAAACATGAAAACCTGAAGCTTATCATCTCATACCCTGCATAAATTGTGTTGTACCATCAAACCATGTTGCAACTCATCTGTACACCCCCTTTTCTAAGGGATTTACCTCATGTACGTGACCTCACCGCATACATCTCACATATGTGTGCGGAATTTATTTATACATACCACGTATATATGTCATTGTTCCCATAGGATCTCGTGTATGCATAAGAAAATGTAAGGCTTGAGCTTGCCTCATGGCTACCATTTTGTTCTAGTGGTTCAGACTTCTTCATCCACTTTTGAAAGTGTCTAGGTTTCTCTATAATTGTACTATGAGATTCCATCCTTTAAACATTCTCTTCCTTCCATGTTACATGTGCTCTTCTTGCCATGCTACATGAAGCACTCCTCATTGATTGTCTTCTTGAATTCCAACAATCCTGAGCTTTGTGGCCAAACCCACTGCAACTGTAACATCTCATGGTGTGAAAATGAGCATTAATGTGTCCCACTTGATTACATATCCAACATCTTAATATGTTGAATCTTCCAACATATTTCATTTCATAATGTCTGTATTCCAAAGCTTTGTGACCAAATTCATTACATCAGAAACAATGACCATGAAATTTTTTTTCATACCTTTGCTTTGGTGTCCACCTTGAAGGTGCCTCTCTTATGAATTTTCTCTAAGGTGTAGGACCTGCTTCTTTACTTCCACCTTTTGAAAATTAAGGACTTACCTCATGCTTTTTAGAAGTACTAGCTTCAAAGTGTGTTGCTTCCTTTTTGTATCCAAGACCGGATTTATCATTAGGTGATCTTTGACAACTCAAGATTTCATCAAGAATTGTTGAAATGCTCATGAACCTGTTTGACTTCTCTTCTTTCCTTCTGACTTCTTCAATTTGGGTCTTTATATTTACATTGACTTCAAGGATTTTTCTAATCTCATCATCTACCTTCTTCTTTTATTCTTCTTGACTAATTATATCAGTCTTTAGTCTCTTGATCTCTTCTTCTTGTTTCATGATTATTTTCCTTAGTGCCATGGTATGCCTTTGGTACTTTTCTAGGGATTTCTTAATGTATTCATCGAAATCAAGATCAAAAGTATATTTATCATCTTCTGCTTCTAACAAACCTAAGATTTTATCTTTGAGCTTCAACAAATATTCATCTTCATCTATAAGATACATGTTATATGATTATACACAACCTTCTTCTACTTGTGTGTCCATGGATCTCCTTCAAGATTGTAAGGGTTATAGTGAATGTCTTCTCAGATACCAATTGTTGGACACACCGACCACACTGAGAGGGGGGGGTGAATCAATGTGAGGATATTTTTATGTTTCTTACAAAAATTTAGTTAGTAATCACCATTTACTCATTAGTTCCATTCACACTTAGTTGCTTGCATGTAAAAATATCTCAACAATATACATAAACAATAAATAACTTTGATCCATCACAATAATGAACACAAAGAGCACCGAATATGTGTTTAATCTTTTTTTATTATATATTATAGGAGACTACAATCTCAGGTTTTATCACAACCAACTCTCAATTGCAAGACCCAACCTGCATATCTCAGCACCAACTGAGATGTGAGGAATATGACCCTCAAGTACAAGACCCATCTTGTAGACATAAAGCAATCTGTCAAATTGTACCAATAGTCTATACCAATACAAGTTCATCAACTATGCACAAAACAACCTATCACAACAACCTATCACATCAACTTGTCTAATTAATCTCATCATCCAAATCTGATCTACTCACGAAGATCAATCATTAGGTCAACTCTCAACCATATGCACAATATCACCAAGTTAACCAACAAGATGCCTCTACCAATACACCATACTCTCCATAAACCAAATACCATAAACCATTACATAAGACCATGTGCCAAAACCACACCTTTAATCTTGTAGCAATCATCAAGACCTACATCATACCATGCAAAAATTGGAACAATTCCAATATGCAAATCTGATGTGGTTACCGAACTACAAATATGCTACCGCGATTCTGCTTCCATGATTCTGCTACTGCAATTTTTCTACCATGATTTTTATGCAGCGATTTTTTTTCCACGATTTTTCTGTCGCTATTTTTCTATCGCGAATTTGTTCTATCAATAATAACTTCCCAAATAACCTTTCACAAATGGATATTAAATATGCTCAAAGATCATAGCCATAATAGACCCTTGCTCTCTTATTTATACATCTCCAAGTAGCTTCCTCTAGGGGTTATCTTCTAACCAACTTACCCAACTTCCTTATTTTGGGGCTAACCCACTTCTAACCACTTTGTCCACTTACAACCACTTAATCCACAAATAGTAAACTCTCCACTTCTAGTTGCAACTAATTTATTTTTAATTGTTTTCTTGTTGCAACCACTTAACCCATGACTAACCACTTTGACTGGTCAACTTATTCTAGGAGCTTCTAGAATAATTTGACTTATTTGACCTTCTAGGGGCTTCTAGAGACCTCATGAGGGTTCTCCAACTTCACATGGCCATAACTCTCTAACCATGAGGATTTATGTGACGTTCCACATATCACCGGAAACAACATGGCATATACTATCCATGTGGAATAGTTTCTCCAACAAATTCATTGATATTCATTACATTATTCCTCAATCAAACGTGGGTTCCCTAACCACATTGTTGGGATACTCAACCACCTAACCATTTGTACTTCACAAAGCGTCTTCCCGTGAGGGATTTCACTATCAGGGAACCACTTTGAGAACTTTATGCAAGAGCGTCTTCCCATGAGGGATTTCACCATAAGGGGACCACTTTGGAGTTTAACCATTTGGTTCTTCCTATAAACCATGACATGACATCAATGATACAACTCCATTTAATATCAACACATCATTATGAAACCACTTGAAATCAACCCTTTGACAACAATTATATCAATGACCATATAACCAATAATCAATGTATCAATGATACAAACACATCACTATGACAATACTTGACATCAATCCCTTGATATCAATGAAAACATAGTACAACAATAGTATGGAATATCACACCAAAACACCACACCATTACCCCACAACAAAATGGAGTCACTGAGAGAATGAATAGGACGTTGATGGACAAGGAAAGGAGCATGCTTAGTGGTGCAGTGCTAGCATAAGAATTATGGGTAGAGGTAGTCAAAACTGCAAAATATTCCATAAATAGGTCTCCTTCGTCGAGCTAATAGAATCAAATACACATAATGTATGGTTTGGTAAGAAGCATTTTATTTCACATCTTAGAGTTTTTGGCTATGATGCATTTGTGCATGTTCCCAAGGAAAAGAGGGGCAAGTTGGATAAGAAGAAATTCAAGTCTATTTTCATTGGGTATAAGGATGGAATGAAAGGATATAATATTTGGGATCCTACATCAAGGAAAATAGTGTAGAGTTGAGATGTGGTATTCAAGGAATCCAGAGGAACTTCTAAATATGAAAAGGTTAAAACAAAGAATGTTCTAGGGAACGTGGGGTTTGAACTAAGGAATGAAGAAGATGATTCAGATGAGCCCACTGAATTAGATGAAGAGGTGGAAAGGTTGACTCCAGTTGTAAGGACGTTTGAACGAATAAGAAAACCAGTTGAAAGGTATAGTCCACCTGATTTCCGTTCCACATTTGTGTTATCTACCACCGAAAAGGATCCCAAGTTGGTCAGGGAGGTAGTCGACTCGACATAGGGTAAACTATGGAAGGACCCCATGGTCAAAGAGGTGGAATCCTTGCACAATAATGAGACGTGGGATTTGGTAGAATTGCGTATTAGGAGAAAACCTATCGATATCAAGTGGGTGTTCAAGAAAAAGATGAATGCAACAAGTAAAGTCAAGAAATTCAAAGATTGAATAGTAGCAAAAGGATATTACCAAGTCGAAAGAGTCGAATTTGGTGATATTTTTTCCCTTGTTGAAAAAATAATTTCCATTAGAGTACTAATTTCTCTCGCTGCAACATTTATCTCGATATAGATCAAATGAATGGGAAGACATTGTTCCTACATGGAGATCTAGAAGAGGAAATATACATGAAAAAACCTAAAGGATTTGTAGTAAAGGGAAAGAAAGAGCTAGTGTGAAAATTGAAGAGATCGCTTTATGGTCTAAATCAATCACCAATGATGTGGTACCAAAAGTTTGACACACACATACTTAGTTTGGGATTTGTGAGAAGCAGGGTTCATCACTATGTATATTCCAAGGAAGAGAGTGGGTGTTTCATGTATGTAACATTGTATGTCGACGACATGTTTCTATTCGGAAACATCATGGATGAAATTAAGGAGGTGAAGAATGTATCCTCCAAGTTTGAAATGAAGGATATTGGTGCAACGAACTTCATTCTAGGAATGAATCTCAAGAGAGATCATGTATTTGGAAATATTTGGTTGAACCAGAGTAAGTACATTGAAACAATATTAAAGTGTTTCAACATGTAGGATTGAAAACCATTCAAGGTGCCAATTCCTGTGGGAGAAAAAATAATTGTTGAACAATGTCCAAAGACACAGGAATAAATAGATGACATGGCACATGTTTCTTATGCAATTCTTATTAGTAGTCTGATGTATGTGATGGTATATATATGACCATTCATTTCTCATGCAATGGGAGTATTGAGCAAATACATGTCAACACCTAAGAAAGAGCATTGTACAACTTTCAAGAGAGTGTTCAAGTATTTGTGTGGCACAAAAGATTTTTCTATATGCTACCAAGGGAATCCCGAAGCCAACAATGAAGTAAATTTACATGGATTTGTTGACCCCGACTAGGATGGAGATCTGGATTGACGAAGGTCAAGCAATGAATATCTGTTCAAGATGTTCAATGGAGCAATCAATTGGATGAGTAAGTGATAAGAGGTCGTAGCTTTGTTAAAAATAGAAGTTAAATATAAAGGCATCCACTTATGGAAGAAAAGAATCAATATGGCTATAATGACTATGTTCAGACATCAGTTTTGAGGAAAGAGCTATGAAGATAAATGACAACACTCAAAGAACAATATTCATGCCAAAGAATCTGGCTTATCATTATAGGATGAAGAATATTGATGTAAACTACCATTTTGTGAGAGACATGTTAGAAATCAAGAAGGTGTTGCTGGAGAAAGTAGACACATTGGAAAACATTACAGACTCTTTGATCAAGTCTGTGAGTGTTGTGAAGTTCTCTTAGTGTAGAGTAGTAATGGGAATTTATACCCTGGATCACTGAATAGATGTTCATGTTCTCCTATATCAACAAATAACAAAAAAAGTGGGAGAATGTTGGGTTTTTATATTCTTTGTAGTGAAAGAACAATCATCTGAATGTCTAGTCGAGGTGGATCAACTAGGAGATAAGTCAATCGAAGACTCAAGTTGAGTTGATGGTTAATTTGAAGGTCAAAGTGATCAACTAAGAAATTCAAATTTGACGTGATCGATAGATAAGTCAAAAGGTTAGTCGATAAGAGGTGATCGGAAGTCGAGTGGCAACTGACTAAAGACTAATTGCAGGTCAAGTGGAAACTGACTAAAGACCGATTGGAGGTCGACCATAGCATAATATCAAGATTGACGGGATTTTCTGCCAATGATCTACGTGGAAATTTAGTTTTTCTTAGGTTCCATTATTTATGGTTTTTCATACTGTAAATAATATAGATAAGGAATGTTGTAATTGTATTAAGTTGATGTTCAATCTAATCTTTAGTAGAAGGTTACTAGTCATGTAGATGTAAGCTAAATTGGTTGTAGGGTTGTTCTTATGTAAAGAAAGAGAGTATGATGGTGATTGTATATTAGGTGTATACCAAGGTTAGTCTTTTAACTCTTTATTTTGAATGAATAATACAACAAAAGAGAAAGACACTCAAGGAATGTTGTTTTTCCTGTTTGGGTTTCCAGGGTAAAATTTCTATGTATTGTGTTTGTCATTTATTTTCTTGTTTAAATATGTCTTCTCTTTTCCAACTAGGTTTAGTGTGGATGTCTAATTTCTAACAAAGATATTAGGTGGAAAATAAACTTGAATTTGAGAATATTTCTAACATACTAATTATCATTCTTCTTTCTCATAGAAGGTAAGAACATCCAAGAACAACTCAATCATTTATCACGTAGAGGACTTATCACTTTCACAAAAATGATGATATAGTTGCTTGAATCTCATATTACACTCTTTTTTGTGCTCATGTTTATTTCTGTGAAACAAGTCTAATTCATGAAATAATGATTCCATTCGATAATTATCATGAACAACTAATACAAATTCCTTGAATTGATTCCAACTAGGAATGAACTTGGCTAGTTGATCCGAAAAGATCTTTTAAACAAGAATGGTTGAGTTATCTTGCATGAGTTAATTTACCATTTAGGAAACTAATGAAAGAGGAATAATTATGAGTAAAACAAGACATCCATAAATAAATATATAGATGTGAACATAAGCATAAAGAAAAGCAAACCATAAACACCAATGTGGTAATGGAGTTCG
Organism: Picea engelmannii; assembly: GCA_009831015.1. Lineage (NCBI taxonomy): Eukaryota > Viridiplantae > Streptophyta > Pinopsida > Pinales > Pinaceae > Picea > Picea engelmannii. The sequence continues at coordinate 488,987 of ML777053.1, read as the reverse complement.
ACAGTCTCGCCTACGTCTCTGGGCCTTTGTCTCAGTGGGATTTCTTATTTCTCTTCAAATATTTTCAAGTACATCATGAAGGTGCCAATGGATTACAAAATTGAGCTTGTCTTTTTCTACCATATCTCAAGAACCCATCAAAACTGACGGCACTGAAAACGGATGCACGAAGCTCCCAGAAATGGCCCGCAAAGGTGCACTCCTCAATAGCTTCCCTACATAACAATGGCCTTGTCTCAACAATCCTGCAACATTTTTATGCTCTTAACCACTTCCCATGGATTCCATATCCTATGTTTTATATAGGATTGAAGTTGGTAACCAACTCCAAACTTATCCCCAATATATGTCCTCAAAAAGGGCCCAAGATCCTCCAAAAATGGATCAAATCCCCTCAATCAGGCTGAAAATCCATTTAAAATCATATTATATAGTGAAAAACCCACTATATGGAAAATATAGGGTGCATCTAGTTTGTCTCCGTGCCCTTGGTCACATTGGGTGCCTCCATGTGGCCAAGCACTAAGGCTTGTGTGTTGGCCCCCTCCTAGAATCTAGCTCCTGGTCTTATGTGTGGCCATGTGCCCACACCACTGGCTCCCACACGCTATATTGTTTGTTAAGCCCCCTGGAAATGAGCCTGTGGTTATGCCTCTTGGTCGGCGAGCTAGCCTGAATGATCGGGGATAACCCCTGATTTCCACGCCAACCAAATGATACAACGAGCATATGGTATATCCCATAAGATCGGGAGCTAACTCCACGAATACAACATACCAATACTATGAAACAGAGTAGCTTAGGGTCATATCACACGGTCTCATGGAAATACACATGCGTCGATGCTAACTCCATACGCACCATACCTACTCCTCGTCGTGTGGTATATGGAGTATTGGTCATATAACATAGTCGTATGGATGTCCGTTGGGGGCTGGGGCCTATCCCCAGCCCTAACCTCCATCGATGGGACCACTGCTTCAACTTAATTATATGTTTTAGACCTTAGTAATAAAGGACCACGACGGAGGGTCTGGCTAGCCTGGCCCTTCCAAGTCACTACCCCGGACGAGAGGTTACGGGTTCGATACCCGTTGAATCCATAAAATTTTGCCAAACAATAACCAATGACCAATAAAGGGGTGCCACGTGGCATCCCAGGACTGGGCCATGTGGCACCTTCACATTCATCCAAGTAAACACCACGTGTCAATCGCCTACTCGTCCACCTATCTACCTAGGTGTCATCCGAGTCATCATCCAACACACCTTCCATGTCAGCCTATAGTCCATTCATCTACCACGTGTTGTACGGCTATACGGACCTGCCACGTAAGTCGTACGGATGTGCCACGTGTCACCCTTACAGTGGTGACATGTGTCACACAATAACTGGTCTACCTATCACATCAACTACCCAGTCAGCCTCTGCCCACGTCAATTGTACGACCTGTACAGTTAGTTGCCATATGACACTATACAAACTGTACAGACTGTACAGTCATCAAATTTTGCATGTTTGGAAAAATGAAAAGATCGTGATATCTGGAGCATACGACGTTCATTTGAGCCCATTCAAGTTTTTTTGGGTTTGTAATGTCGAGGCCTATGCACACGTCCGTTTTGAAGAGATTCTGAGCACTTTGAGTTTTAGGCCTTTCTGAGCCACATCTGGCTCCTAGATCCAATTATGGATCACACCTCCCCACTAAAGACCTTTTGGTCCTCCAAAAGGTTACAAAATGGACCTTAATTATTACATACTCTATTTAAGGAAAAAAAACAAGACACTTTGTTGTTCAAAATGATGTTATAACAGGTCATCATTTCAACATGTGTGATTACAATAATGGAAGCAAAATACAATGAAGATGTGACATCCACTTATGGAAAAACCAAGTGGTTGGTTTCTTTCCTTCATGATGTTCCTCTTGATTCATTGATAATGCATCTTCCTTTGTGAGTACATGCGCAATCCTTTTGTCCTTCTTTGGACAAAGCTCCGGATTAAGCTTCCAACAATTAGCCTTTTGATGTCCACCCCTGTTGCAATAAGTGCAGTGATTTTTTGGCATCCATACTTGTTTTCCCTTCTCTTTCTTCCATTGTGGAGTTGAGTCTTTATGTCGTGTCTCCTTCCTGGTCGACATAAACTTCCTGTACAAATATTGTCTCTTCCAACACTTGGCAACACAATGCTTGGGTGAATGACAAAAAGTACATGGATACATATTCCACAAGTTTCGGATTACATGATTATGTTTTTTATAATAAAAAAGAGAATTGGTAAAACTGGGACCATTATACTTTTCTTGTTGATCTTCAATTTTCTTTGGAGATGACTTGCATTCACTATCACAATCAAGGAGTGATACGCCATCACCTTTCGTGAAGTGTTCCCCCAATGACTTAAGCTAGCTATTTGAAACATTACTTTCTTCCGATGTTTTGGAGCCCATCTTGGAGAATGCTCCAATATCCTCTTCACCATATCCCAATCCTAAATAACGAGGTCTTTCCAAAACCTCAATGGGATTAACTATACCTTGGCCCTCAATTACAAGGCCCTTTCCTTCATAACCCATCTTGGTTAGCAATTTCAAACCTATATCTTTTGTATTTTTTTCAAATGCACCAAAACCATCTTGATGGGAACAAGGAGAAATTGATGAATGAGTTCCACTGCATACCTCAGAGTTGATTTCTGAATTCGTTATAGAAGGCAATTCCTTCAATTCTTCTTCACTTTTGTTGTTCTTTGAAGTTGTCTCTTGAACCAATCTCTTTCATTCCAAGTAATCTTCATACAAAACTTTCACCATCTCGTACATGGCATAGAGAGTTTTTCGCATTTCCTTCTCATCTTGAGAAAGTCCCTCTTTAGATGCCATTTTCTCAGCTGAGATGTGCTCTTCCTTGGTAAACATGCAAACTCAAAATCCAACTGTCAACTAGCTCTGATACCACTTGATCCAAAAATATCTTTTAAACGACAATGATTGAGTTATCTTGCATGAGTTAATTTACCATTTAGGAAACTGATGAAAGAGGAATAATTATGAAGAAAACAAGACATCCATAAAGCAATATATAGATCTGAACATAAGCATGAAGAAAATCAAACCATAAACACCAATGTGATAATGGAGTTCAACAATCTCGCCTACGTCTCTGGGCCTTTGTCTCAGTGGGATTTCTTATTTCTCTTCAAATATTTTCAAGTAAATCATGAAGGTTCCAATGGATTCAAAAAATGAGTTGGTCTTGTTCTACCAAATCTCAAGAACCCATCAAAATTGATGGCACTGAAAACGGATGCATGAAGCTCCCAGAAATGGCCCACAAAGGTGCACTCCTCAATAGCTTCTCTGCATAACAATGGCCTTGGCTCAAAAATCCTACAACATTTCTCTGCTCTAAACCTCTTCCCATGGCTTCCAGAGCCTATGGTTTATATAGGCATGAAGTTGGTAACCAACTCCCAACTTCTCCCCAAGATATGGCCTCAAAAAGGGCCCAAGAGCCTCCAAAAATGGATCAAATCCCCTCTATCAGGCTGGAAATCCATTTAAAAATCATATTATATAGTGAATAACCCACTATATGGAAAATATAGGGTGCAACCCCTTTATCTCCACGCCCCTGGTCAAATTGGGTGCCTCCATGTGGCCAAGTGCTAAGGCTTGTGCGTTGGACCCCTCCTGGAATTCGGCTCCTGGTCTCATGTGTGGCCATGTGCCCACACCACTGGATGCCACGCACTATCTTGATTGTTAAGCCCCCTGGACACGAGCCCGTGGTTATGCCCCTTGGTCAACAGGCTAGCCCGATCAACCGGAGCTAACCCCTGATTTTTGCGCCAACCAAATGATACAATGGGCATATGGTATATCCCATAGGATCGAGAGCTAACTCCACGAATACCACACGCCAATACAATGGAACAGAGCATCTTAGGGTCATATCACATGGAATCATGGAAATACACATACGTCGGTGCTAACTCCATAGGCGCCATACCTACTCCTCGTCGTGTGGTATATGAAGTATCGATCATATAGCATAGTCATATGGATTTCCTACGTGGGCTGGGGTCTAGCCCCAACCCTAACCTCCATTGATGGGACCACTGCTTCATGTTAATTATATGTTTTAGACCTTAGTAAGCAAGGGCCACCACGACCGGTCTGGCTAGGTCGGCCCTGCCAAGTCACTACCCTGGACGAGAGGTCAAGGGTTCGATACCCATTTACTCCATAAAAAATTTCCAAACAATAACCAATGACCAATAAAGGGGTGCCACATGGCACCTTCGCATTTTTCCAGGTAAACACTGTTAATATTATGGTAGCTGCGGGAGCTATTTACCCCCACGTGTGAACCTGACGAGAATAGAAGACTCCGGGAAGCAAGAGAAACCCTAATGAGTTGGCTAATAACCCTAGAAGCCTTGTCGGCTCAAGAAGATAATTTATATTAGGCTATTAGCCTCCAAGAGAAGAAGTCAGCCAGAAATAATAATAATATATTGAACAGACACATACCCAGAAGGAGAAGTCGGCCCCAACAAAACTGGCAGGATTACTATAAATACAGGGTGCCAGTTCTCATTTGTCACAACACGGAATTGCAGTTCTGCAGTTTGGTGCGCACTGCAGTTGCAGTCTTGTGAGCAGGTTTGGAGGAAGAGCTGGTGCAGCTGCAGCAGCAAGAAGATCTCAGTTTTGGCTTGAATATCTCTTAGCTAGGGTTTGGACTATCTGATCATATTTTTGTGATGCACTATCCTTAGGGATTGATGCACTACTCTTTGTTTGGCTATCTAGCCTAGGGTTTGCTTCCGGAGGAATTCTCAGTCAAGGTTAAGGTGCTCAGAGGGAGGCTTCGGCCTATGGTTGGGTGATGAAGGTATCGTCAATGGTAAAACGAGCACACCATCTTCTATATTCTAACAGGTTATGGGCCCACACCCCTTCAGTTAGCCTAAAACGCTAGAAGGAAACATAGCCGCTAGACATTGAGCTCATTGAGGAACTGCCGCTAGGGTTACTAGCAAGAGTAGTTTCCAAAAGCACTGCAGCTAGGGTTACTAGCCGAAGCAGTTGCATAAACCCTAAACCTCTTGTCGAGGCACCTTAAGTGACGAGATTGACCTAATCTCTGGATAGATCAGTGCGCCCTAGCCCAATGCATCTCCTGGTACACTCATAAGGCCAAGGCGTGAAGTTTGGATTTCCGGTCAAATCTAGGGTTTGACCAAGTCAAGCAAGCCATGATGAACTCTATGAAGTCTGAGAACAAGCTAGATGGAGCCTCTAACTTCAGAGCATGGAAGACAATGATTGACCTCATCCTTGCTAAGAGTAAAGTGCTGGATATTGTGAAAGGAAATATCATGAAGCCAGAGTTTACAGAAGGAGAAGAGAAGGAACCGCAAAATGTTGCAGCCTTGGAGAAGTTCAAAGATGTTGACATCAATTCCATGAGTATCATAGTGGATTCCATAAAAGACCACTTTATACCCTACATCTCCCATCTTGACTCATCGAAGAAGATGTACGATTCCCTAACAAATCTCTTCTCAGTCAGAAACATTGGACAAGTTATGAGTCTGAAGAATGAGCTTCGTGACATGAAGATGAATGATGACGACAGCATAAAATCATACTTTGTAAGGATCTCCCAGCTAAAAGATCAACTACAAGCTATTGAAGAGATCACTTCAGAAAAGGAATTGGTGAACATAGTACTCAATGGTCTTACCAAGACATGCATTTGCCGCAAGCATGAACACAAGGAAGGAGTACCCGACATTTGAAGAACTTTGGACTTGCTGTGCTCAAGAAGAATCAAGGATCAATGCAAAAGAGAGACCCCAAAAGAAGTACGATGATCAAGCCTTCACAACAAGATTCAAGAACTTCAGAAACAAAAGGAAGTTTGGTTCAAGGAGGAAGCCAAATCAAGAGAAAGATATTTCAGAAATACAATGCTTCAACTGTCAAAAGTACGGTCACTACAGGAACCAGTGTCCCGAGCTAAAGAAAAGGAAAGAGAAACATGAAGCATCAGTTGCCGAAGAAAAGGAACCTACAAAGAATACTAAGCAGGATGGAAGAGACTTGTTCTACTAAAAAGGTAACAACATTCTTCTTATTTATGTACATATCTTGTTTGCATCGTCTCTGTACGTATCTTGTATATCTATCTCTTAATGTGTTCCAAGAAGAACTATACCCATGGAAGAACAACAAGATAAGAATGAACATCATTAGATAATACACATGAAGAAATACAAATCATGTGGAAGCTACTGCAAGATAAGTCGAATCAATCATGAAGAGACTTAGAAGTCAGACATCAAGAGGAATTAGAGAAAGTCTTATGACAACAACTAAGACAGAAGCATGGACTCTATTGGACAAGAGAGCCAATTATATATTGCAGAAGACAATAAGGATGCAGATGGAAGTGTGGACTCTATTATATATTGTAGAAGACAATAAGGATGGAGACGGAAGCATGGACTCGGTGAGACGAAGGAAGCAGATTATATGAACTTATACATGAAGCAAGGATTAGGAAGGAGCTAATCCTATGATCCATTGAAGATGATGAAATATATATATATCCATGGTAGAAGCCATGAAAGACAGTACGTGTTCAGCTCAACCACAGAAGAAGACCTCTTCAAAGAGAAGCCTTAAAGTATTCTTGGTTGTCCATCCAGATCTGTGATCCTATGATGAAGGTAAGAAGTGGAATCTCTAGGGAATGGAATCTATAAGAAACTCCATGGACCCAAAAGTAAAAGGAAAACATAAGGATTCGAATAAAGAAAGGAGAACCAGAACAACCAGTCATTGTATCAAGAATCACAAGATTACCAGCCTGATATGAACCCACTAAAAGCAATCAAGCAGAAGAACTGAAATTCGTGATGAAGAACAGTGTACGAAAGACTTATGAATGAAAGCATTGCAAGATCCAGAACCAGAGGTTCTCTCAGATGGAGGGAGAAGACTATGATGATTGCTTGTTCCAGTACACCAAACCTATCTCTATATAAGTCATTATATTATCCGCAACATCCATGAGTCATAATTTTACATCAGATGAACGTAAAGAATGTTCTCCAGAGAAATCGAATAAAGAAAGTATAAAGAGAAATCTCAAGACTTTGAGCCATACCAGAAAGAGACTCCTGTATGCAGAAGACAACATGATGGAGAACCTCCAGTGCACAACAGAAGCGTGGTGAAGATTTCCTATAACATCAAGATGACTACTCAGAAGATCAGATCTCATGATGATAGAAGAAGTACCACATGAATATGTTCCAGTTCTACTGTTCAGATCTACATGAAGCCTTCATAGTGTTCCAGACTATAGTACAAGCATTACATTATCCATGATGAAGTCCAGAAAGGAGAAAGTGATTCTCCAATACATATCTCCGCAGATGAGCAGATAAGCATACATTCTGGTAAAACCTCTATTCAAGATAAAGAACTTGCATACTCAAGCTAGAGCTCGTGGAAATAACTCTCTTAGTTGGAAGGGAAGACTCTCCAAACTAGAAGAAGGTACGCAAACATTTATTTTTGTAATTGAAATAACTCTCCAGTTAGGAGAGAGCATTGAAAATATTATTTATCTTTGTAATTGAAAAATAGTCCAGATTGGACAGATGCTTTCCTGTTTGGAAAGTGGATTGAGATTTCTGACGGACAGTGACTTCCCATTGTAGTTAACATGGGAGGCAGAATGATTGCTGATGTCTCATAGACAACGAATTCCCATTATGGGGAGTGGTCTAGGACAGTCATTCTTCTTGGCAGTCACTCTGAGTAGTGGTCAAGTAGAATGGTCCGCCTCGTCGGGCAGTCATTCTTTCGAATTTCACAGTTGTGAGTAGTTTCGAAGAATCGTCCATTTTGGAGGTTGATGCAGGACAGACATTCCTCGAGGGCAGACTCATTCTCTCCAGGTTACACTTTGTTTAGTGTCGGAGGAATGGCCCAGGGTGGGGAATGGTATGGACAGTTATTCCTCGAGGGCAGACTCATTCTCTCTAGGTTACACTTTGTTTAGTGTCGGAAGAATGGCCCAGGGTGGGGAATAGTCCAGGCTCATCAATCAGGGACAGTTATTCCTCGAGGGAAAACTCATTCTCTCCAGGTTACACTTTGTTTAGTGTCAGAAGAATGGCCCAAGGTGGGGAATAGTCCAGGACAGTCATTCCTTAGGGCAGACTCATTCCCTCCAGGTTACACTTTGTTTAGTGTCGGAGGAATGGCCCATGGTAAGGAATGGTCCAAACATTTCTCGAGGGAAGACTCATTCTCTCCAAGTTACACTTTTTTTAGTGTCAGAGGAATGGCCCAGGGTGAGAAATGGTCCAGGCTCAGAAATCAGAAATAATCCTTCTTCCTTGGTTGAGAAGAATGGGGAAAATAGCCCATTGTTGATATTCTATATTGAGGGAAGACATTCTTTCAGATCTCACAGACATGAGTGAAAAATTGGCCCAAATGATTATTGTTGATATTATATACTAAGGGCAGACACTCTTTCAGATCTCACAGACGTGAGTGAAATATTGGCCCAGATGATTTAGTTTTTATCATAACATTGTTTCTATGCAGGATGCTCTCAGATGTTTGTTATGAAGACTATATGACAGTAGATGAGGACTACTGTGGTGAATATGTTTCATTGTTCTCAACCATACATTGTTGATCAAGTACTTATGTATTACTTGATGTGGTAGTAAACCACTGGATTGCAGTTATGAACTACTATGAATAGACATAGGTGTGTTCTATCCTTGTTCTAATTGCCTTGAAGACTATCAACAGTTTATTAGAGATAATGATCATTCGGATGAATGATGAACATAGATTTTCCAGATGGAAAATAGTTCAGAGCTTTTACTTCTCTCGTATCACTCTATGGTGAGAGTGACTTATTCAGCATCATATCTAACTACTCAGATGAAGTATGGTTTCGAGAGATGATGCAGCTGATGATGATGGTGATGCTCATGATCTAGTCATGAAATAGTTTAGATGACTATATTGATGCTACCGGGTAAATGGTATATTTTGTGCTCAAGTCCAGTCCCTGTAAATACCTCTCTAGCTAGGAGGGAGTGTTAATATTATGGTAGCTGCGGGAGGTATTTACCTCAATGTGTGAACCTGATGAGAATAGAAGACTCCGGGAAGCAAGAGAAACCCTAATGAGTTGTATAATAACCCTAGAAGCCTTGTCGGCTCAAGAAGATAATTTATATTAGGCTATTAGCCTCCAAGAGAAAAAGTCGGCCAGAAATAATAATAATATATTGAACAGACACATACCCAGAAGGAGAAGTCGACCCCAACAAAACTAGAAGGATTACTATAAATACAGGGCGCCAATTCTCATTTGTCACAACACAGGATTACAATTYTGCAGTTTGGTGCGCATTGCAGTTGCAGTCTTGTGTGCAGGTTTGGAGGAAGAGCTGGTGCAACTATAGCAGTAGCAAGATCTTAGTTTTGGCTTGAATATCTCTTGGCTAGGGTTTGGACTATYTGATCAGCTTTTTGTGATGCGTTATCCTTGGGAATTGATGCACTACTCTTTCTTTGGCTATCTAGCCTAGGGTTTTCTTTCGGAGGAATTCTCAGTCAAGGTTAAGGTGCTCGAAGGGAGGTTTCGACCTATGGTTGGGTGACGAAGGTATCGTCAATGGTAAAACGAGCACACCATCTTCTATATTCTAAAAAATTCCACGTGTCAATCGCCTACTCATCCACTTGTCTTCCCAAGTGTCATCCCAGTCAACATCCAACACACCTACCATGTCATCATGTAGTCCATTCATCTGCCACATGTCATACAACTATACGGACCTACCATGTCAACCGTATGGACATGCCACGTGTCACCCTTGTAGTGGTGACACATGTCATAGAATAACTGGTCCACCTGTCACATCAAATGCTCAGTCATCCTCTGTCCACGTCAACACCATGTACCCTACCACATCATTTGTACGGTCGTATGACCTGTACAGTCAGCTGCCACATGGACCTATATGGACTGTACAGACTGTACAGTCATCAAATTTTGCATGTTTGGCAAAATGAACAGATCGTGATATTTGGAGCATACGATGTATGTTTGAGCCCGTTCAAGTTGTGTTGGGTTTGTAATGTCGAGGCCTACGCACATGTCTGTTTTGAAGATATTCTGAGAACTTTTATTTTTAGGCCTTTCTGAGTCCCATCTAGCTCCTGGATCCAATTCTGGATCACTAGTAATTCCCTATACCAATCTTGAATCCATCCTTTGAATGTGAGAGAAAAAAACATACATACAACACATTCTTCATGTATTTTTATCCCATTACAATAAATATCATATTAATTAGCATGTATGAATGTGGTGGTTTCTCCTTCACCATCAATTTTTTAATTTTGACAAGAGTTTTGTTCCCTTTTCAAGGATGTCATGTAATGATCCTATAGGACTCAATGTAGTGTTCCTTGTTAGATAGAATAGAATGTTCAGAGAAAAATAGACATAAATATAATTATGGAAAGAAAACAAACAAAACCATAACTAGGAAATAACAACAGTAAGAAAACCTTTATTAATGTTCAGAACTAAGTGCAACGTTTACTTGCCTCTTCGAGGGGGCAATCTCCAACATGAGAAAATATCTAAATACAATAATATTCACATGAAAAATTATTAAATAACTTATACTACTATATAGATAGTTTCTAATTGACCAAAATGTTAGCCACCTAGTGGACCTCCACTAATGAAGCCTTGAACATTAACTAGTGGACCTTATTTAGTGAGGAAACTTATATTTATTTATTTCACAACATACTACCTTGTGGGCCTTATCTAATAAGGATGACATCAATACATTAAGTAAAAACCTATTAATATCCTAACTAGGGGGCTCAGGGTGGGACCCTAGAATGCCCTCCTTACAAAGTAGCATTATTCCCAAGGATAGAGATGAGGAAATTGGTGAAGAATATTTGTTGGTTCCCATGTATCATGCTTAGGTTATGTATCCTTCCATTGGATTATAAAGATAGTGGGATAGAAAAGACGATTCCCACATTTTTCCAAAACAACCTTAGGTTGTAAACAAATGAAACATTCTTTATCCAATTTATGAAGGTTGAATTTAACTCTACAATTGGACCCAAGCACTTTGTTTAAGAAGAATACTTAAAATATTGAGTTGAACTTAGAATGGTTGGGTAGAGCCAATTTGCAGCCCACTAGGCCTATATGTTTGAGTATAGTATAGTTTGTAAAACCTAGAAGCTAATTTATGGTGGCTTTTCTCCTTGAGTGATGTCTTCTTATAGTATTGTAGACATATGAAAACCTGCTCCCCTTATTCAAAGTTTCATTTAGAGAGATATTGATTAGTATGATGCTTCACGTAGTTCTAAACCAACACCAAATTATCATTTAGGATATGAAGAATGTTAGTGTAGGTTGGCAGGTTTATTTCTACCTTTTAAACATTAGAGAGGCCTAGTAAGTATGATATCATTGAAAATGGTGGTTGTTCATAGACTACCTCAAATGGGAACATTTTATTAGCAACATGATAGGTGGTATTATACCACCATTGAACCAAGGGTAACCATTGGACCAATTGGGCTTGCTAATATAAGGGAATATACCATAAATAATCTTTCAAACATTTGTTGATTATGTAAGGTACCAGAAGGAAATATGTAGAACAATAGCACAATTATTTCAAGATCTCATTCTTTCAACCCTAGGTATGATCTGATACCATGATGGAATTTCCCTTAGCCTAGCACCAGGCAATCAATTCCAAGAAAAATACATTTAATGAATTAAAACACAACTAGGTTACTCAATGAAACATCCAGCAGAAGCATAAACAAGGAAACCAAATCAAGTACATAAGAACACTAATAATTTTGGGTAAACCCCTAGAAAAACCCTAGAGGGAAAACCAATCCAATGATGATTTTATTAAGGTCAAATCAGGGCTCCCCTAATAGGTAAAATGGCTCACTGAGAGAATTATACACTGCAGACAAAACTGGAAACTCTTATGTCGTTGTACGACCTTGTACCAACATGTTTTCCAATGCATCCATGACTTTCCCTTCTTTGGCCAATGGATGTCCATGACTTATCCTTATATAACCCATGGATATATGCATATGTCTCCTCTAAGACCCACATATGTGTATAGAATGTCCATACGACAAGCGTCGTACAACTCTTCTCTTCCCTCTAGTCATTGTCCCTTGAAACCCACCTATGGCTACTTCTTCTCTCTCTCCTACTTAACATGTATGAACTATATATGAAAGTACTTCTCTACCTATCAAGATCTTGTATCATATTCCTTTGTGATTCAACCCTCTCATCAATACTTGGATGAACTCTCTTCACCCAACCAATGAGATCTCCTCACTCTAGTGTAAGCAAAAGTCCTTCTTAGCTCCTAAACTCCTTACTAGAAAAATTCCTTCTTTTCTATCCTCAACCTTGGTCTCTGACCAAGTCTCTCATAAGTGCATCTCACACAAGTCTCTACCTTGGTATATCACCAAGTATCTTGACCTATACCTCTCGTCAATAGTCCCGACCATGTCGACTCCCTCAACACAAGTGACTTCTTCTTTACCCCAGCCTTGCTTTTATAATCATGAGTTACAATATATTTATAATCTTCAAAGTTATCTATGGTTGAGATTACTTATCACACCCACTTAATATTTAGATTACATGTTGCATGCTAAGCATGTCCTTAAATAACTCAATTCACTAATAAATACAAATTTACTTTAATTAATTCCTTCTAACTAAAGTAAACTCAAGACTAGAATATTTTTTACTACTTCCACATGCAAAACACATGCCTATGTGGAAGTACCTGTCTGATGCTACCAAAACATCAGCACTCCCGCTTAGCGAGGAAGTTACTTCTCCCACCTAGAGTTTTTATCTATCTCTGTTATCAGATCCGATACCATGCCTGCTCTCCAATAAACCTGATTGGATGCTACCTCTAACACAAAAGCTATCCCTGCCATGGTGGTCTGACTTGTCTCTGAAGACTCACTTCCTATGAAAATGCTCCTGGAAGTCTCCTTCCCCTGAACATCTTGCATGGCCATCTCGTACCATGACTCCTTCTTGAATGACTTGGAAGGTTGCTCCTTCCCACCTAAACCTGAAGGTTGACTCCCTCTAAGTTGCTCAACCTTCAGAGATACTTGCTCCCTTTTCTCTGTCACTGTGTTGTTGAAAATTTCTCTCATAGGATGGCCCTTTAGCCTATACAAGTTTCTCTCTCTAACTCCAAATATAGTTGCTTTGTCTGAGCTATATCCTATGGGCATGATGATCAGGGGATCAAATTTTGCTCAAAAATTCAAAGTGCTCGGAATCGCTTCAAACCGGACGAGAGCGTAGGCCTCATCATTGTGAACCCAACACAACTCCTTTCGTCTCAAACAGATGTCAGGAGCGAAAGATATAGCGATCTGTTCGTCAAGGAAAACAGGTAAAAAAAATATGACGCTGACTGTACAGTCTGTACAGTCTGACGTGGCAGGGCCGTACAAACCGTATGATGATGTGTCAGGTGATGATGTGGAAAGCAATTGATTGGTTGGCAATTGTCAAATCAGGAAGTGACATGTGTCCTTTGGTGGAAAATGATATGAGGACACGTGGCCCAATCCGTGGGTGCCACGTGTCACTCGTTGATTGGGTTATTGGTTGTATGTAAAATTATGGGAGTCCGTGGGGTTCGAACCCCGGACTTCCCCCACTATGTAAATCTTTCACAAACCTCCGCTAACCAATGTGCCACCGATTGTACGTTGTAATGTATACCTTTTTGATTATATTTAAAATCAAAACTATGTAATATCCGACGGGGGGTCGGGCCGGGGCTTAGCCCCGACCCGTGGTCCTATTACATAACATGTGACCATATTATATATATGCGCACGGTTGTAACGGTTGGCACGTGGGGTTTTAATATAGCCCTTGGTCATATATCTTGTGCCATGTGACTCTAGCAGGAGCGTGGGGGGAGTTACACCGTTGTAACCACATTAACCACCTTTTTGCCATGCGCACGGTCTTATGAGCCATATGCCTAGGTGCCTAGATGGTTAGGGGCTGGCGCGCCCTTAACTATTATACGGTTTGCACCGTTGGTGCTGTTGCACCCGGTGCTGGGTTTTCACGCTACTTATTGCGTGTGTGCCAGGTTCAAACAACAAGAGTGCGTTTTGTAGATTCAGAGACAACAAGCTTGAAGAGGGAGACTTCCAGGAGGCCTAACTTCTTCGTTTTTCGACCGATTGAGGTGCCGAAAGAGCCCAGACAGGGGTTTTGGGATGCTCTGAAGCCATTGGAGTAGTTAGTTTGTTAGTTTGAGCATTGTAAGACATGTTTTTGAGCACTTTTGAGAAATTAATAATAATGATCCATTGGAAGCTGGACCAGGAGATGTAGCCCATGAGAGGGGTGAAATCCTTTATCAATTGATGTGTTTATGTGCTTATGTTCATTGATTATGCTGTTGTCTATGTGTATTTTTCATAAGTAATCCCTTAATCTATGTGTTG
>ML777053.1:369399-470628 GCA_009831015.1 Picea engelmannii | reverse complement strand
TTCTTTCAAAATGTTTGGGTGCATTTTGGATTGCCTAAGTCCATTATTTCTGATCGGGATTCTCGATTTGTTGGAAGTTTTTGGTCAAGTTTATGGGCACTCATGGACACTAAACTTAAAAAGAGCACAACTTTTCATCCACAAACAGATGGTCAGATAGAGGTGGTAAATCGTACAGTGGTTCATCTTCTTCGTGCTTATTGCAACAAGCATCCTAAACTTTGGGATGAACATTTACACTACATTCAGCATGCGTACAATCGAGCTAAGCACTCTTCGACGCAAACGTCGCCATTTGAATCATGTTTTGGCTATTTTCCCAAGTCACCTTCAGATTTTATCTTTGGGAAAGATATTGATGTCGATGGTCAATATGACATTGATAGGGCAGAGAAGTTCATTGAACAAATTCAGTCGCAGGTGGTGCAAGAGCAGTTGGAAAAGAGTCAGGCCAAGTACAAGACGAGACATGACAAGCATCATGTTGATCACAGTTTCCAAGTTGGAGATGAAGTTTGGCTTTACATCAGCAAGGAGAGGCTTAAAGGAGAAGGTAAAAATTTGAAACCAATTCGATATGGTCCTTTCAAGATTGTCGACAAGATTGGTAACAATGCTTTTCGTTTAGATTTTCCTCCTTATATGCAGATGTATGCAGTTGTTAATGTTGAGAATTTGAATTTGTATGAGCCTCCATTGATTGATGATCAAGGATAGCATGTTCAGATTCCTTCCATAGATGATTTTTCTCCAGAGTATCTAACATAACTGCAGGAAGATACCATCCTTGACAGGAGGATGCGAACTTCGAAACGAGGAAATGTGGAGTATTTGCGAGTTGGTCTTAAAGGGACAAATCCAAGCAAGGCCAAGTGGATTGAGGTTGGAAGGGTGAGGGAACTTTACACTCATCTTCACATAGACTGAAAATAGTCTTTTGGAGGTCCAAAAGCTTCCTAATGGGGAGGTGTGATCAGGGGATCAAATTTTGCTCAAAAATTCAAAGTGCTCAGAATTGCTTCAAACTGGATGAGAGCGTAGGCCTCGCTATTTCAAACCCAACACAACTCGTTTCGTCTCAAACAGACGTCAGTAGCGAGAGATATAGCGATCTATTTGTCAAGGCAAACAGGTAAAAAAAAATGATGCTGACTATACAGTCCGTACAGTCTGACGTGGCAGGGCTGTACAAACCGTATGATGATGTGTCAGGTGATGATATGGCAAGCAATTGATTGGTTGGCAATTGTCGAATCAGGAAGTGACACGTGTCCTTTGGTGGAAAATGATATGAGGACACGTGGCCTAATCCGTGGGCACCACGTGTCACTCGTTGATTGGGTTATTGGTTGTATGTAAAATTATGGGAGTCCGCGGGGTTCGAACCCTAGACCTCCCCCACTATGTAAATCTTTCACAAACCTTTGTTAACCAATGTGCCACTGATTGTACGTTGTAATGTATACCTTTTTGATTATATTTAAAATCAAAACTATGTAATATCCGACAGGGGGTCGGGCCGGGGCTTAGCCCTGACCCGTGGTCCTATTACATAACATGTGACCATATTATATATATGCGCGCGGTTGTAACGGTTGGCGCGCGGGGTTTTAATATAGCCCTTGGTCATATACCTTGTGCCATGTGACTCTAGCAGGAGCGTGGGGGGAGTTACATCATTGTAACCACATTAACCACCTTTTTGCCATGCACACAGTCTTATGATCCATATGCCCAGGTGCCTAGACGGTTAGGGGCTGGCGCACCCTTAACCGTTCTACGGTTTGCACCGTTGGCGCAGTTGTGCCCAATGCTGGGTTTTCACGCTACTTATTGCGTGTGTGCCAGGTTCAAACAACAAGGGTGCATTTTGTAGATTTAGAGACAGCAAGCTTGAAGAGGGAAACTTCTAGGAGGCCTAACTTCTTTGTTTTTCGACCGATTGAGGTGCCGAAAGAGCCCAGACAGGGGTTTTGGGACGCTCTGAAGCCATTGGAGTAGTCGGTTTGTCAGTTTGAGCATTGTAAGACATTTTTTTGAGCAATTAATAATAATGATCCATTGGAAGCTGGACCAGGAGATGTAGCCCATGAGAGGGGTGAACTCCTTTATCAATTGCTGTGTTTATGTGCTTATGTTCATTGATTATGTTGCTATCTATGTGTATTTTGCATAAGTAATCCCTTAATCTATGTGTTGCAAACTGATCTTTTTTCTTTAAACACATAACTTTCACTTGCAATAATTTTCAAGTTTTTCAAGTCTTCTTCAATTTTAGATCACATGATAAGTTCCTTTCCATTCTAAAACTCTACATCAAATCCATTCTTCTCAATCACTGAGACTAAGATCACACTCCTCTTGAGTTTTGGTACCCATAACATATCCTGTACTCTCAATGCAACTCCTGACTATTAGTAAAACATGATCGCGGAACAATAAAATAAAAACACATGTGGAAATAAAAAATAGAAGATACACAATACTATAAAGACACAGATATATGTGGTTCACCCAGTGTGCGCTACGTCCACCAGAGAAATTCCAGGTCCTTCCTTTTTGTTATCCATCAAATGAAGGGATACAAATTATAACACACCCACAGTAACTTCATCTTATTTCTCTCACAATATCCTCACTCAGAATACAATATTCACAATTATCCATAGCCGCAATACATTTCCCTCATAAAAGAGGGTTGCCTTCTAGGGAAAAAAACCCTAACATAACTTCTACCGTTAGATGTGAAACCTTGTAATGAACGGTCCAAATTTACTATGAAATTACAATATACATTTACAAGGAAATTTTTACTTCGGGGGACCGCTTGCCCCCGGACCCCACAGGAGAGGCAAGCTCCCCCTTCACTCCCCTGCATGGAGGAGTGTACATTCTTCTGGGGTGTAAAGTCTTCATGGGGTATAAACATGACTGAAAACAAAGGCCTCTTAATCAAGAAGATAATTAGGCTCCACAACCAACACTCACTCCATCTAGAATGACACTGTTCCAAATCCCTTCTCTCCATGCTGGTCCCCATACCAAATTCCACATGCATCTCGAAGTCAGAATCTGTGAAGCTCTCGAACAAATTTCACACTCCTGTCATATGAAGTGTGGATCCACTTTCTATCAACCATGCATCAACTGATATGATGCCCACAGAAGTATGAGAAACCAGTAAGAACTCTATATGTTCAAAATTCTTGCAAAACCAGTCCATTTGAGACCTTGCTTATGAAACTACTTCTGAATGTGTTTCATTTCTCCCTTTCTTCCTATGTGGACATTGCCCTGCATAATGTCCAAACTTGTGACATGAAAAGAACTTGAATTTTCTCATGTCCTTCTTCTTCTTTCCATCTTGAGGGGTCAACTCTCCATTAGCAATCTTCTTGAACTTTCCCTTCCTTAACTGATTGGCAAGAGAAAAGTTCTCTTCATGGATTCTCTTCAAACCATCCATGGAATCTATCCGAGTCTCTTCCTAAATATAATCAGTACAAACTCTATCAAAACTTGGAATTGTCTCTCATTCACATATCCCCTGCACAAAAGGTTCCCAAGACTTGGGAAGACCTATCAACGCTACATTCACCAACTCAACCTCCTGCTCTATGTCTCCAATCATTGCAAGTTGATCTTGGATCTGTGTAATATTCATAAGATAATTCACAAATTTGTCCTCACTGAACATCCTAACAAATTGAAGTCGGTGATTCAAATGTAGTAACCTGCCTATATTCTTGTTTTGGTATAGTCTCACCAAAGCATCATACATTTCCTTGGCAGATTTCTTCTCAGAAATGTGCGGAATCAAGTGATCCTTTACTAATTCTAGCAACACCCACTTGGCCTTCAATTCTTCTTATGAACTACCAATTCCTACAGATTCATAGGAGATGCAACCACAACCTCAAAATACTCTTTGAGGTCATTCTCCTCTAACAGAAGAATAATCCTTTCCTTCCAAGCTTGGAAGTTTGTTGCCTCTTCTAACCTATCCTCAATCTTTAATGTGTTCACCATCTTTAAGATCTGATTTGATAACCCTCTGTTGGAACTACCCTGTACTTTCCTGTATTCCCTATTCACGACTTGTCCTTCTTTAACTTGTGAATATCCATGACCTGTCCTTTTTTGACCCATATATGTCCATGAATGTATATTTTGTGACTCATGGATGCCTCTGTATACCTAAAAAAACACATGGTCTTCCAAATACTATTGTTGAAAATATGTCCTTTGATTTCCTATGTTGGTTATCTACCTAATAAGATTTTTCCTATTGATTTCCTCCCTTCAGAGACTAGTCTCCATATTTCCTTCAAAGCCTCAACTCTGATACCATGTCGATATCTCCTTCTTTCAACCCTAGGTATGATATGATACCATGTTGAAATTTCCCTTAACCTAGCACCACGTAGTTAATTCCAAGAAAAAATCATTTATTGAATTAAAAAAGAGTTATGTTACTCAATGAGACATGCAGTGGAAGCATAAACAAGGAAACCAAATCAAGCACACAAGAACACAAATATTTTTTGGTAAACCCCTGGAAAAACACTAGAGGGAAAACCAGTCCAATGATGTTTTTATTAAGGTCAAATCAGGGCTCCCGTAATAGGATAAATGGCCCACTAAGAGAATTATACATTGCAGACAAACCTGGAAATTCTTGTGTTGTTATGCAACCCTGTACCAACACATTTTCCAATGCATCTGTGACTTTCCCTTCTTTGTCCCATGGATGTACATGAATTTTCCTTCTCTAACCCATGGATATCCACGGCTGTCTGCTCTGAGACCTGTGGATGTGTATGAAAATCCCATATGGAAAGCTTCGTATGAATATGCTCGTCCCTCTAGTCTCTTTCCTTTGAAACCCGCCTATGGATACCTCTGCTCTCTCTCATCCTTGACCTAGATGACCTCTAGATGAAAGTCCTTCTCCACCTATCAAGATATTAAATCATGGTCCTTTTTTATTCAACCCTCTCATCAATACTTGGATGAAATCTCTTCACCCAACCAGTTAGATATTCTCACTCTAGTGTAAGCAAAAGTCCTTCTTTGCTCCTACATTCCTTACTAGGAAACTTCCTTTTTTTCCATTCTCAACCTTGGTCTCTCACCAAGTCTCTCACAAGTGCATCTCACACAAGTCCCTACCTTGGTCTCTCACCAAGTCTCTCGACCTCGACCTCTCGTCAATAGTCTCGACCGTGTCAACTGCCTCAACATGAGTGACTTCTCCTTTACCCCAGCCTTGCTTTTATAATCACGAGTTACAATCTATTTCTAATATTCAAAGTGATCTACGATTGATATTAATTTTCACACCCACTTAAGATTTATATTACATGCTGCATGTTAAGCATGTCCTTAAATAACTCAATTCACTAATAAATACAATTTTACTTTAATTAATTCCTTCTAACTAAAGTAAACTCATGACTAGAATATTTTCAACTACTTCCACATGAAAAAAACATGCCTATGTGGAAGTATATGTCTGATGCTACCAAAACATCAAGAAATTATCACCAAAATAGTTAGAAAAAGGAGACGAAACAATAAGCATAATGACAATATAGATCCAAAAGATGATACCTTTATTATACCAAGAACAATGTTCAATTGCCTCTTCAAGGAGGAAACCTCCAATATAGAAGAACTCGATTACAATGATTCAACAAGGTAAGTGTTTCCATGCTTTCTAACCCTATATATACTATTTCTATCTTCTTGAGAACATTCTAGAGTAATAACTTTTTATATGAAGAACCTTCTAGTAAGTCTTTTTACATTAGATGTGTTGACATTATTACATAGGACTTATTTACTAGTGACAGACTTTATTACATAGAAAAACATATTATTCTATCTACTTGAGGGGTTAGGTGGGTTAGAACCATAACATGCCATCCCCCTTAAAGAACAGTCTTGTCATCTTGGCTTGAGATGTGGAAATTTCTACAGAATGGTGTGACATCCTTAGGTTTTGTATCATTCCACTATACTAAAACTTTCAAAATTGTGCGCTGACAGAGATGACACTTGCGCTGGGACGGGATTGATTGTGGTTGAAACCAAATGGAACTTTCTTCATCCAATACAAGGAGACTATTTTGAATTTGGAACTTGGTTCCAATCACTTTGTTTAAGTAAGAAACATGAAAAATGGATGGAGCTTAGAGTGACTGGGAAGGGATAACTTGTAACCATGTGATGTATTGGTTTGAGGATTGTATAAGGGCCATAAAACTTTGGATAAATTTTTTCTAAAGGGGGCTGGGTGTTTATTCATCTACAACTCTCTTAGGATCCACATGAACACCATCCTTACCAACAATATGGCCCAAGTATTCTACTTCAGAAGCTCCAAAGGCATGTTTAGATTGTTTGAGAAAGAGTTGATGCGAAGAGATTAAGTGGAAGACTTGATCCACATGGGAAATATGGGGTTTCCAAGTTTTACTATTAGTGAGAATATAATCAAAGAAGAGAATCACCAAAATGATGGAAGAAGGGGCATAAGACATGATTTATGAGACTTTGGAAAGTGGAGGGTGCATTACACAGGCCAAAGGGAATGACCAAGAATTTATGATGGCCTTCATGAGTATGAAAGGTAGTGTTGGGAATATCAACCTCCTTCATACATATTTGGTGCTAGCTAGAACACATATCAAATTTGGTAATGAATTGGGCACCACTCAGTTCATCTAAAATGTCATCGATGCCATGAATGGGAAATTTATCTTTGATGGTTTTTCTTTTAGGGCTAAAAAATCGAGGCACATTCCCAAAGTACCTTGTTTCTTGAGTACCATGACCATAGGATAGGAATAAGGTCTTTTACTAGGGTGGATGACACCCGTAGCTAAAACTTCTTGAACAATTTTCTCAATTTCATTATTATGAGAAAATGGGCGGTGATAAGGGTGAACATTGGGAGGAAGACTATCAGGGACAAGTAGAATGGAATGATCATGGTGGGCCTAGGAGGGTGGAATTCCTTGGGGTTGTCAAAAATAGATTGGTGTTTGGAGAGGATAAGATGCATGTCAAGATGAATAGTGGGGGAGGGAGTCTCAACTACTTAAATGGCATGGAACTGAGAAATAATGATAGAATGACCCTTTTTTAGGATTTTTCCCATTCAGTGTAAATTGAAAATATTGGGGGAAAATTCCATGATGGATTGGAACTTGTATCAATGTCCATCCTATTGGAATATCATGTATAATTCCTTCAAGTCCATGGTGATGGATCCTACGTGTGTAACCATTCAACACCTAGAACAATGTTGCATCCACACATTTCAATAGTAAACATGTGGGATTTCATATTATAATCACCAATTTGTAGGCACACATTTTTACAACAACCCCCCACATTTCATGGAAATACCATTAGAAATCATGATTTGAAAGTTATTGACTAAATAGATATAGAAATGGTATCTTAAGCAATTTGGTGATGAATAAAATTATGGGTGCTAGAACTATCAATGAGAATAATGACTTTCTGATTCTTGATATACCCAATTAACTTAAGAGTTTGGTGGACCAAGATACTAGTGAGAGCATGCAAAGAGATGAGAGGTTTGACCTCAGGTGGATCAGAGGGTGGGCTGATATCATTGTTCTAGGGAAGCACTTTGGGAGGGGAAACATCATTGTCATCTTCAAAAATGTCCTTAGAAATGTCCATAATAATATTTTTCTCCTTACATTTGTTCCCTGGAAAATATTTTTCATCACTATTGTAGAAAATACCCATAAGTTGGCATTCAACTATTTCTTTCCCAGATATTTTTTGGACATTAAGAGGAGGGGAAGGAGGATCTAGATTGGTGGGGTGGGAACGTGGAATAATGGTTGGATTTTTTATTTGATAAGTGACTACTTTTGTGCTTCCTTGGCATGGTGAGTGGCTTCAGGCTAGTTCTAGGGGAGATCCATTAGGATGTGAGCTCAAACGTTATTCTTGAGGCCACTGATAAAGAATTCAGGGAAGAAGGTATTTGACGTGCCTTCCATTCAAAAATCCAATTTCTCAAAAATAACGATGTATTCTTCAACTATACTGAACTGTTTAAGATTGGTAAAATGGCCCAAATGATGAATGTATATGTAAAAGAATTCATAAATGTTTGCCATAAACTGGGTCCAAGAAATATAGCCTTAGTGTGAATTTTTACACCATTTCCACCATTTCTAGTGTTTTGGATCCAAATAGAGGACACCGACATGAAGATTGATTAATCCATCGGTGATGACATGAAATGATAAATAAGGTTCCATTTGAGTGACCTAACCTGTGGGGTCTGAGCCATAAAATTTATTCACCTCTACTTTAGGAAGACATTGGTCATGAGCAAGGGGGTTAGAAAGAAAGGCCATGGAATGTGATGAGTCAACTCCCTCTTGGTGTGAAGGTTTCTCAGAAGAGAGAGGATCCTTGGATTTCCTAACCCATGTGGTTAGGGATTTCATATCTATAGAGAGGCATCAAGTGTAGTGAGCTTGGAATTTATGGTATCAATGTCTTAGGTAACATGAGATAAATTGTGGTCATTATGAGCTTAGTGGATTTGAATGAATTTTCTAGGGAGGTGATGTGGTTTTCAAAGTCTTGGTTGTGGGTAGTCATCGAGGAGATAATATGGCAAGAATGGGGCTAGTGGGTTTGCACAAAAGGGATTATGAGAGAGTGGTACCAATGTAATCAGTGAAAAGAGAGGAATCTAGTAGGATATGCCCCAAATAAGGGTGTCGATGGGACCACTATACTCTCTTTTTTTGTTACTCCTATAGAGTTATAATCATGTCTAAATAATACTGCAATGATATAATGCCCAAATTCCTAATAATGAAGTTTTTGTAGGAATTTCATAGCCTAGATGCAAGAAGCAAGGTTTCCAACACTAGATGCACAAAATTTCAACATTGTTTCTATTCTATTTTGTTTCAGTAGAAAGGATTATGGTTTGGAGGGATCTTGAGGACAATGGATTTCCCTTTTCTATATATCTCTTATATACTAGTGAGGTCCAATAGTAGTACTCAACCCAATATCTCAAGGTTCTAACTAAGGATGGTTAACAATACCCTTATTCGTACTACCTGATACCTAGGTATGCAAGAGTAGTCTTCATAAGTATTGTTCTCTATGCCACTCTAGCAGTCAAGTGATCAAATTGTTGAGCTATGACTAGTTTCAGAACACATATAGGAATCTCGATATACCTGAGGGTATGTGGGAGTGAAATTCCATGTACATGTGTTGTCTGATGTGATACTACTTGAAAGGGTACCAACATGGGTTATAGGAGTTTCCAACAAGGTGAAACCAAGTGTAGATAATACATGTATTCTTCCACAATTGCATTTTTATGTGCTTAACAATAAATGACTATGATTTATAAACACCATAACACATCTTTAGCCTGAAAACATTTTATTTTCTAAAAATATGCAGAGGAAAGAGCTATGATACCACTTGTAAGGTACCAAAAGCAAATATGTAGAACAATAGCACAATTATTAGCAAAATGGTTAGTAGAAAGAGACAAAATAGTAAGCAAAATGATAATATAGATCCAAAAGATGATATCTTTGTTATCTTGAGAATAATTGATCCGAAAAATCCTTGAAATGCTGATTATTTTAAATACACATAAAAATCTACTCGATCTTCGAAATAATAATGATTTCTTTTCTGATTGCAATTACATGTGAAATACTTATCTAGCCATATACACTTTAATGATAAATAGCTTGCAAATAACTAAGTGTAAAAATGAACAACAATATTGAAATCACATACACAAGCTTGATAACGGAGTTCACCCAATTTGGGATACATCTCTAAGTTTGCTTCCAATAGAGACCTCTTTTTTAATGTTCCAATAGAGAGCTTTTTACATGTTGCTCAAATGTAGAAATGGAATGCACCATTGGATTCCTTGCGAAAAATTGTGAAAAATGAACATAAAGTTCCTGAAATTCCGTCAAGGGACCTCTCAACATGATTTACGGTCTAACCTCAAAGAATATGTACCCTCAAGCACGCACCTCAAGACAAAACTCTACATTAATGAATGTGTTTTCCTTGGTCCGTGTGCCCAATAAATAGGGCACGGGACCTAACCTTCTCTCTAAATTTCACGGTCGACATTAAATGTTAGTTCGGTGGTTTTCATAACCAACCGCACTCTTAGCGCAATTAGTTAAGTTGTTTGTATGTGATATAGTAGGTCGCATGTTTGATACTCGCTGAACACACTATATATAGTTCTTTTGTTAAAATCGTTTGACATATGGTTAAAATATATGTTATAAATAACATATGTATATTAATGACCTATGTGCGATCATAGACGTTGGTTATATGATATAACATGTGACCAATATAAAGGGGTCGAGGGCTAGGAGCTCGGCCCTTTCCTCTGCCAAATGGGCATTGTATTCACCTTTAATAGTCAGATGCCCATATATGGTTAAGTAACTCTCATGTGGCGCATTGGTAGTGGAGACTTTGGTAAGGTTAATGGAGGACGCGGGTTCGATCCCCGTCGACTCCACAATTTTAATATACATAAGCCATTAATGGCTGATGGCAGGCTGCCACGTGGCAACCTTTTGTTGGACAACTGAGAGGGGGGGGGGGTGAATCAGTTGTCGATGTGCTTAAACAATTATGTCCATTTTTAACTCTTTACAGAACACTCAATGATAATCACAATAAAGCAGAGAAGTAAGCAATAGAATATTCAACATCAATCACACACATGAAATATACAGAGACAGATATTTCCTGAGGAAACCCATAAAGGGAAAAACCTCTTCTTCTTGATATGATAAGTAATCTTTATTTTCTGTACATTATCATTCTTATGAGATCCAACTCTTCTTGAGGCTACAACCTCTGTTTTACAAGTAGCAAATTTCTGAGAGCACCAACTCTATGGTTTCTCTAGCACCCACTAGAAGGAAGCACCAACTCCTTGAGTGTTCCAACACCAACTGGATGGAAGCATCAACTCCTAGTCACACGGGCACCAACCTATATAACATGGAACAATAGTTCTCCCTTGCACCACCCTGCCACCCTGGTTTTTCTGGCTGCAACCAGATGGAAGCTACAACTCCCCGTGTTCAAGCACCCACTTGAAACTTTGAGGACACCAGTCCTCCCTAGCACCTCCCTACCACCCTAAAATATAAATATTTCCTTTTTTTGAATTTATCACAGTGATACAACATTTATCTATGGCTTATCAGTCTCATCGATGTTATGCTACATTGCTTTTCTCTGCCTGCATCAGTGTCTCTTTGCTCGCCTCACCTGCGCTTTTTGTTCTTCTACCCTTTATGCTCTGTGCGCCATCTCTCTTCTATGCATTATGCCTATGCATGCTCTTCATTGCGTCATTGTTCTTCCCCATAGGTTGTTCACTGCATCTCTTCCTCACAACTTCATAGCTAACCAGCAAAATCACCTCACTTCTCTGTTCTGCATCTCTTTGTCACATCGAGTCCTCTGCCTGATCATCATGGAAACTCTTTGTCCTCTATGGCGGTTATGTTGAATATGTTCTACATCAGTAACCGTTATGCTGAGACTATTCATCATGAGTGGTCGTTCCCGAGACTCTTTTTTTTTTTTTTTCTGGTAGTGCGACCCTTTTTCTTCTCTATCACAATTGATCTTATCCTCTTTGTTACAGTTACAGACTTCAACACTTTCCCATATGTCAATTGTCTCTATGATGAGTCTTCATTCCACTGGCAGTTACCTCGAGACTCTTCTGCTCCTCTGGAAGTCACCCTACAACTCCTTGAATTCTCTGGCAGATGTAATCACTTCATTATGGCAGTTACCCAGAGAACCTTCGTGCACTCATGCCTTTGGCGCCTTTTCCCTTCCTGAGAAAACTTCACAGTGGGCGCGGGGTTTTCTGTCTAAGCCCCTTCCTTTCACATGACCAAGAGATGTGATTATATGCCTATCCAAAAGGTGCTTCCCGATCTCGACGATCTTTGATGCGGATCCTAGCAACATGCTAGCTCCTCCCTTGATCCTTCAATGATGTGACCTCCAGCTCTGACCCGAGGCTTAAAATCCTAGGTGCTTCATGACTTCGCGTATTGCGAACTCCTATTATGATTTGCCTTGATTCTCCCAAATCACGATCTGCAAAGTGGAGATTAGCAACATGCTATATCTTCCCTTAAACTTCATCGATGTGACCATGGCTATGACCACAGGCCTAACTTCAGAAACTATTCTTGCCAAATCAATGGTCCAGATCTCTCCCTTTGATCGACAACTGCGATCAAATTGCGATTTCACATTTCACAACTTCAAAGGTTAAAACATCTCCTTTATTCGACTCCTGATTTCCCAATACCTGCTCCAGATCAACAACCCACGATCCTCGGTGATTTGATGGCCCAGATTATATCGGGACTTCGCATTTCATGATTCAGCTCTTGTCCGATCAACGACCCACGATCTTCCATATTTAAACGGTCTATATCTCTTCTTCAAGAAATCGGACTTCGTTCTTCATCATGCCAAATCAACAGTCCATATCTCTCTATGATCCAATGGTCGAGATCACTTCTTTGCATTTTGGGATTTCACGAGTTCCTGTCTCGTGCATTCCTTCCTTCCTCTAGATTTCATGAATTGTGAATCAACGAAGCCCTGATCTCTTGCCACGTGTCTTTGTTGACGTGGTATGCCACTTGTCCTTGCTAACGTGGATCTCCTCACGTGGCACATGTTCTTCTCCTGGATCTGATGGCCCAGATTAGTCCTCGATCCAACTCTGCAACTCTGCCTTTGACTTTTCCAGTTAGCAAGTCAGTGAAATGTTGATCTCTCGCCATGTGTCCTCTAGATCCAACATCTCAGATCTCATCACAAATTCACCTTTTATGGAGTTGGAGGATGGCTCTCCTCCATTATCCTCTTCGCAGTTATACTAGATCTGATAGTTGGTGGTCCTCGACACTTAGATCCAATGGATGAGATTTGTTCTCCTCTTCTCTGGGCACTCGTTCCTCCTGTCTGGATTCTGATCTGATGACCCAGATCATTCACAGTGATCGATCCAACGGTCATTGTCACCCCTCCTCCTGAGCTTTGGCTTTCTCAAACCTCTAAGTGTCAAAGGCCATGACCTTTGATCCTTTTTCTACTGTTGATGAATTTGGGTCTCGTCTGCATTTCTGAGAATGTTATCTCTCCTGAGCTTTGGTAATGGAATTAACCTTGACCCTGGCACACACTTGCGCTCTGCGTGCAACTCTACACTATCTCTTCTGAGCTTCTCAAGATTTCTCTTCTACGTCTTTCCAAAATACTTCTCGTGCCCGCCTGGCACATTTTTCCTGTAATCATGCCATCATCGTTGTTGTTCTTGCCTGTAAACATGTCATCGTCGTTGTTGTTCTTTACATCAATGACAAGCACACTCTGCTTGTAAGCATGCCAACACATTTCATTGGATTACCTCTGGCATGTGTCTTCATATGATTGGACCACTTGAATGTATGATTTTCCATATCACCTGCCCAATCAACATATAGTCAGTCCACGTGGCACCTTGGGGTGTGGCCATGTCATTGTCGTATGATAGTATGGTTATTCCATGTGTCACATGTTGGCACAGGGGTAGTCCTAGGGCTCAACGCTACAACAATGCACCAACAAAGTCCTAACTACCGGCCCTTTCGGCAACACCTGCGAAGCAGATGAAGTCTCACCCAAGGTAGAGGTAGGGGTGGTTGCAAGACTCAAGTGTCTACAACCTTAGCTGGGACACATATATGTGATTATAATACTTAATAAATCACTTAACACCATCAGTTCCTCAATATGCAATCAATATCCCCTTCGTTGATAAAACATAGCTTCACAGCATTCACACTAATCTAATGTATTTAAGCACTTAGCATAAGTGAATAGATCATATCGAGCAGATCAAGCACTAAGCATAGCCACATAGATCAGATATAACATTCTCACATATAATAAGCACAAAGCATAAGTAGATCTATCTAAATACATCAAAGCACTAAGCAAATAACGTGTGAACACATCAAGACAAAGCACAAAGCAGGATAACACAGTATTTTACGTGGTTCACCCCCACCCTGGGGCTACGTCCACGAACTCTTCTCCTTTATTGTATTTCGTCAATCGGTTACAAGAACAGAGCCTCAAAACCCTTACTCCACACAAGACAAAATATCTGTGCATCTCACTAGATCCTTCTTCCTTGCGTTACAGCACTAAGCCTTCCACAATCTGCTACAAGGACCTGCACTTAGCTCTGCAAGTCTCTTATAGTCATGCACAAAGCACTTACATACTCTAATTGTACTTAGCATACATTCACATCACATAGATGCATCACTCCTCTTCTATCCAGCCTAGGCGTCTATTTATATTTTACAAAATAGGCCTAAACATGGGTAAACCCATGGGCTGACATCCCAATCCCATTCCATAATCCCAAAAACCCGAAAAGGACCCAAAAAGGGGTTGAGATCCTATGATCTCCGCTTCGTCTTCAGTTCCTCCTTCGACAGGCTGTCAAAGTCACAAAATAGGTCAACATGACCAACAATCTCCCAAAACTTGGTCAAGGGCCAACATCACCCTTCCAGTGGTGACATGTGTCACATTTTCCGCTTTGACTTTGAATTTTGACCACTCAGAACTTTTTCATATGAGCTCCATTTGAGTTGTTGTTTGTGTCATTGGAAAGCTTACAATGATCTCTACAAATTGATGTTGTTTTTTATATAATTTGGGACAGTCAAATTTTGAGCATTTCTGAACTATTCTGGACCTCTGTGGACATTCCAGATCTTTTTGGACCTCTATGAGAATTCATGTATCCTCCTGTATCATTCCTCCCCATTGGAATCCTTTTGGACCACCAAAATCTTTGATCACTTAGCAACTAGGTGAGGGTAGAGTACCCTCTCCCTTCCGATCTCCATCCATTTTTATTTACTTGGTTTTACTCCTTTAATAACAACTTAAAGATATTCCACATCACCACGTTGTGAAGTCCTAATTCTTGTGTCAAGAATAAAACTTCCTGTAGCTCATCCAAATATTATGGAGCAAAATCATTAATTGTGGGAAGCTGAATACTTTCATATTCATCCATAATCATTGAAGTCTCATAAAGCTTCAAATTGTCAACATTTACGATTGAATATATTTTCATGTAGGCTGGTAGATCTAAACGAAAGGAATTAGTTCTAATCTTCTCTAATATATTTGATGGACCATATCAGATTGGCCTTATATTTTTACCTTCACCTTTCATTTTATCCTTGCAGATATGCAACCATACTTGATGACCAAATTCAAATTGATGGTCAACATGATGTTTGTCATGCCTTACCTTGTACTTGGCTTGTTTTTTCTCCAATTGTTCATGTAATTCTTGATGTACTTGTTGAATTTTTTGAATGAACCTTTTAGCTTTATATGTATCATCTTGTCCATCTTCTTTACCTACTTCTCCAAAAGCAAATTCCATGGGTGATTAAGGAAAGTACCCCAAATACACTTGAAAAGGAG
Organism: Picea engelmannii; assembly: GCA_009831015.1. NCBI lineage: Eukaryota > Viridiplantae > Streptophyta > Pinopsida > Pinales > Pinaceae > Picea > Picea engelmannii. The sequence continues at coordinate 455,004 of ML777053.1, read as the reverse complement.
TTTTCTCATGTACTGCTTGATGTACCTGTTGAATTTTTTGAATGAACCTTTTAGCTTTATATGTATCATATTTTCCATCTTCTTTACCTACTTCTCCAAGAGAAAATTCCATAGGTGATTAAGGTAAGTACCCCAAATACACTTCAAAAGGAGTTTTCTTAGTAGAAGAATGCATGTCATGATTATAGGCATGTTGTACATAAGGAAAATTTTCATCCAATAACTTAGGATGCTTGCTACAATATCCTCGAAGTATATGTACCATTGTTCTATTTACCACCTCTGTATGTCCATCTGTCTGTGTATGAAAAGTCATTCTCTTCTTCAACTTAGTGTCCATGAGTTCCCATAAATGAGACCAAAACTTTCCCAAAAATCAAGAGTCTCGATCTGGTATAATATATGTGGGAAGTCCAAAATGAACCCATACATTAGAAAAGAAAATATGTGTTTTTTGTTCAGTTGTGGCATGTTTCTTGCATGGAATCAAAATACACATCTTGTTGAATCTATACACAACAACATATAGATAATTATGACTCGTCTTGGATGTCGCCAAACCCCCTACAAAATCCATGGAGATACTTTCCCATGGCTACGAAGGTACATGAAGTGGTGTATATAACCCCAACTTTGTGTTGCTAGGATTACTTGTGGCACACATAACACACCCTTTGATATACTTGGAAACTGTTTCATTCATTTGAGACCAATAAAAATACCTCTGTAACTGTGTTATTTTCTTACCAACCCCGAAATGACCAGAAATGAGAGATGTGTGAGCTTCTCTTATTACATCTACTCTTTCATCTCTGGGTATACAATATTTCCAAGATGATATAACAAATTTTCATGCATATAATAACTTAACTGTTGATTTCTATGAGTTAATGCATCATATACCTATTTAAAATTATCATCCTTAGCATATTGTTCTATATAACTTTCATGCGCTAAAGGATTATACCTGAGTATTGAGGATGCCTTAATCACTGGTCTTGACAACATATCGACAACCTTGTTATAAATACCTTTCTTATACTTGATTACCAAATGAAACTGTTGTAGAAAACCTAGCCATCTGAAATGTCACGACTGTTGTATCTTGGTCTGTGACTGCAAATACTGTAATGGTTGATGATCTGTATGAACAATTATCTCATTTCCCATTAAGTAATGCTTCCATTTCTTTACACTTTGTACCAATGCATACAATTCCTTATCATATGTGGGATAATTAATAACAACTTGATTGAAAGTATCATAATAAAAAAATATATGTTTTCCTCGTTGCATCAATATGGTTCCCATGGAATATCTTCTTGCATCAATCTAAATCTCAAATGGTTGTCGTAGATATGGCAATGCCAAAACTGATGCGATGCTTATGTTTTCCTTCAATGTCTTGAAGGATTTTTGTTGCTTGCCTCCCCATTGAAATACTTGCTTAACACTTGTTAATGCATGTAGAGGAGTTGCTATGTATGATAAATTAGCAATGGATTTCCTCCAGTACTGTAATACTCCTAAGAATATTTTGACTTATGTGGCAGTAGTTGGTTTGGGCCATTTTATAATGACTTCTACTTTTGCAGGATCTATCTTTAGATGACCATTCCCTTAAATGTATCCCAAATATACCCGAGAATATTTTCCAAATTCACATTTAGATAACTTGATATAAAACTTCTCCTTCTTCAAGAGTTTTAATATTGTCTTGACATGCTTTATATGATCTTCCCATATTCGACTAAAGATCAATATATCATCTAAATAGACAATAACAAAGTCATCTATGTGTTGATGTTTGGACAACATCGAGAAGGCATTCTTCCATATATATAATATATGACATGATATTTATAATACAAGGATAAATATATATAATAAATAAAGATTCATCCTTTCATGGATGGTAACCATATGTTCTCTATATATGGAACTCTCATCATTGTAATAATATATCAATCTATTATAATCATTTTGTCTTAGCATTTTCTACTGTACTTGTGTCTCTATGCATCGTTATTCTTCTTGCGATCTTGGTTACTAATGTTGCTATTGTTCATGGTTTATGCTTCAGTTCATGTAAATTTGTAAAGAAACTGAATGTAATTGAACAGCATTAAAATCCAACATGGTATCAGAGCAACGTTCTTGAAAGAAGACTATTGCATTGGCATTGACCTTCTACAACAACTCACCATACCTTTCCTGCAATTCACTGTTTTGCTGCAATTGCTACTCCGGTTAAGGTTTCTGCATTTTTCTAGCAACCATGGTGAATCATATTTTGGTGGAAGATAGGCTTAATGGAACATCCAACTTCAGTTCTTGGAAATCTATATTTCTCATCACTCTAGAAGAGAGTCACCTAATGAAGTACGTTGAAGAAGTTGTACCAGAATCAACCGATGATGCAGAAAAGTCTCAATGGAGGAAGAATGATGCAAAAGCCAGAAAGGTCATCATATATTCTATGAGAGACCATTTAATCCCTCCCATCTCCATCTTGAAGAAAACTAAGTATATGTATGACACCTTTAAGAAATCTTTTGAGAGAAACAACACCAATATAGCACTTGCCTTGAGACACCATCTTCAGAATCTCAAGATGACGAAGTCAGATACAATTGCCACCTTCTTCATGAAGATTTCAGAGATTAGAGATCAGTTGGGTGTTATTCGTGAAATCATCTTTGATAGAGAAGTTGTCATGATTACCCTTAATGGTCTTCCAAGCCATTGGGAGCCATTCACTCAAAGTATCAGTGGGCGATCCAAATTGCCCAAGTTTGATCGTTTATGGGAAAATTGTACTCAAGAGGAGACCATAATTGTAGCTAGAGGTGTGAAATGTTCCCATCATGATGACAATCAATCCCTTGCTACTCATGAAAGGAAAATCAAAGGAAAAAGAAGAGGTTTCAAAAAAAAAAAATAAAGGATGGAAGTCAACACTAACTTGAGAACACAAAATGAAGGACATGTTAAAGATTCAATGCTTCAGATATGACAACTATGGCTACTATGTGAAAAATTTTCCTACATTGAAGATAGGAAAGAAACATGCTTCCATTGCTAATGTTGATTCAAAACCACCTCAGAGGAAGTCAAGGAATGCAAGCATGAATGATGAAGAGTTATTTTTCATTTCGTCCCTCTCAGGTATGGTTCCTACTAGTAATGATATTTGGTTGACTGATAATGGTGCTTCTAGACATATGACTGGATACAAAGAGCACCTTAGAGATCTAGTAGAGAAAGAATCTCGTTTGCATGTTGTACTTGGTGATGATTCTAGATATACTGTGAAGGGAGTTGGATCCACTTCCTTACAATTGGATTCTGGCACCCCCACTCTATTTGAGTGATGTATTATTTGTACCTGGGATGAGAAGGAACCTTGTCTCTATTTCAGCCTTAAAGAACACAGGATATAAGGTTTCTTTCTAAGATGGAAAGGTTCTTGTATGGAACAAGAACTCTAGTATGGATTCTTCTCGGGTGATTGGTGTTCGAGAGGAAAGATTGTAAAGATTGCCTGTCCGACCATTTCAGGCCTTGATACACGATTCTATCAGTTTGAGCGAATTATGGCATATGAGACTTACTCATTTACATTATAGATCTCTCCTTTCTCAGGGGAATATGGAGATAGGCCTTCCAAAGATCCATGTTGAACACGGTGGAATTTGTAGAGGTTTTTCTCTTGACAAGAATTCCAAGGGGTCCTTTGTGAGTAGTGACAATAGATCGAAGGGGATCTTAGAATTGGTTAATACAGATTTAAGTGGAACCATGATATTTTCTTCCTTGATTGAATACCTATGCTATGTGATCTTCATCGATGACCACTCTCGGAAGACTTGGATTTACTTCTTAAAGACCAAATATGGAGTTCTTTCCAGATTTCAAGAGTATAGAGAACAGGTCAAAAAACTGATCGAAAAGAAGATCAAAGTGTTGAGATCAGATAATGGAGGAGAATACACCTCCCAATATTTCAATGATTTCTACATTAAGGCGAGGATTAAGAAGGAGTAAATCGTTCCTTACAACCATCAACAAAATAGGGTCACATAGAGGAAGAAGAAATATACTTTTGAGGTAGTCAAGGTGATGATTCATGATCAACATTTACCTATGTTTATGTGGGAAGAAGCATCCATGACTGTAGTGTATGTTCATAATATAAGTCCTCATAATAATTTATGGAAAATGACTCTGGAGAAGGCCTTCACTGGAGTGAAGACTAAGGTTGGATACTTCGGGATATTTGGGTGTCTATTATACATTCATGTACCCAAGGAGAAAAGGACCAGGATAGACCCTTCAAGTATAAAGGGTATATTTATGGGGTACATTGAGTCTTCGAAGGAATACCAAATCTACATCCCTGGTCAAATACATATTAAGGTGAGTAGAGATGTTACCTTTTGGGAGGAGGTATCTCACATTGATATTAATATTGAGAGATCTCACATTGATATTAATATTGAGAGATAGGAATATACGGTGCCTTCTCCCTCTCACCATCCAATAGTTCAGAGGGAGACAATTGATCCTATTGATCTTGTTGATGCTATAGCTCCAATTGATTTTCCCAGATATATTGCAATAGGTCGGAAGAGGCATACATGGGCTTGTCAGACTCTACAAGAGGCATAAGGACATGCAACTCCATGTGGTACCTTCCAAGAGAGAAAGATACCTCAAAGATATTCATGTTATGCCAGAGCTATGAGCCACATCATTGATTCTAAGACTTCCTATTATGAGGAGGCATCTAATCAACTAGTATGGAGAGATGCCATCATGGAGGAGTATCATTCAATCATGAAGAATGATGTGTGGGATATATTTTGAGACCTGAGGGGAAGTCTATAGTGAATTCCAAGTGGATCTATAAGATCAAACATAGAGTTGACAGGAGCATCGAGAAGCACACAGCAAGATTTTTCGCTAGAGGATTCTCTCAGGTGGAGGGAATAGATTATGAAGAGACATTTTCTCATGTTTCTCGATACAATTCTATCCAGACGATTATTTCCCTTGCAATAGACATGGGTTGGAGACTACATCATATGGATGTGAAGATATCCTTTATTAACGGAGATATTGAGGGAAAAGTATACATCGAGAAGTGAGATGGTTTTGTCATACATGAGAAGGATTCTCATGTGTGCAGGTTGAAGAAGGCCCTATATGGACTCAAGAAGGCACCTCGAGCTTGGTATGTGAGGATTGATGGACACCTTATGAGTTTGAGATTCAACAAAAGTGTTGTTGATCCCAACCTATACTACAAGATTATTAATGGTGAGTCCCTGATTATGGTCCTCTACGTTGATGATTTATTCCTCACCGATACAAAGATCCTTATTGTTGAATGAAAGTATGCATTGGCCTCTGAGTTTGAGATGAAGGACCTTGGTATGATGCACTACTTATTGGGACTAGAGGCATGGCAGAGAATTGATTATGTTTTCTTGATTCAGGGGAAGTACATATTTCAGATATTGAAAAGGTTTGGGATGTTGAACTGTAAGCCCATGGCTACACCAATGGTGACGAAACTGAAGAAACTAAGTGTATTCTTCTGATTCCTAAGAGATTGATCCAAGCCTATACAAATAGTTAATTGGATCATTGATGTATTAGGTTAACACTAGACCATATATTTTATATGAAATGAGTGCACTTAGCTAGTTTATGATTCAACCGAGACAGACACACTGGATTACTGCAAAGCATGTGTTGAGATACCTGTGAGGCGAAATTGGACATGGTATGAGATATACTTCCATTATTGACATGATATTGCAGGAACTCTAATTGGGCAGGGATCATAATGGACAGGAAGAGCACCTCTGGGTGTTGCTTCACTTTGTGATCTTCCATGGTTTCTTGGTGTAGTAGGAAATAGGCTTCTATGGCCTTGAGCACCATAGAAGCAGAGTACATTGCATTGAGTGTGGTAGTCCGTGAAGTAGTGTGGATTTGAAATATCCTTGCATATTTAATTGGACATGTGTTGGATTCCACCATTATTCATTGTGATAACCGGAGTTGTGTGAATCTCTCATAGAATCCAATGTTTCATGACAAATCGAAACACATTGAGATCAAGTACCATTACATCCAATACATGGTGCAGAGGAAGGTAGTACTGGTGTAGTACCTTCCTACATATGAGAAGGTTGTTGATTTTCTTACCAAAACCTTTACCGGGACGAAGTTCGAGTACTTCTGTGATAGACTTGGTGTGGCAGAGAATTCCTCCCTCGTTGAGAGGGAGTGTTGATGTTTACAACTTCCAAAGACATTATCTAGATCATACTCCTCTATGCATGAGTTGAGTTGATTTGTGAGGACACTTATTCAATAAAGGATAAGTGGGTTTGGGCTTATATCCCAATGTCCTTGTGGAGATCACATGAGGACATATCAAGGAGTTTACCTTGACGTCACACACTATGGGGAGTTGAACCTAGTGTTTCTAGAGGGATTATCCTCTAGAAGTCCACATGGGAGTGCCATATGTGACAAACATTCTCTAGATATACTCATGGTAAATGGGAGATAGGATGCATTTATCACAAAGGTGTACTAATGGTAAATGGGCCCAGGTGTAGTCCTTCCCTGATCATGACAAGGAATAATATGGAGTCGAGGTGCTTGAGGTGTTTTCCATGTTTCAGTTAACATCAAGCTAACATTCACTCATAGGGGTGTACCTGTGGTGAACGACCTTGGTTGAGAATGTCTCCCTCGTTGAGAGGGAGTGTTGATGTTTGGACAACATCGGGAAGAAATTCTTCAATATATATATATATATATATATATATATATATATATATATATATATATATGACATGATATTTATAATACAAGGTATAAATATATATAATAAATAAGTAGTTACTTATTATCCAAGGGAAACATCATTTCATTGATGGTCACCATATGTTCTCTATATATGGAACTCTCATCATTGTAATAATATATCAATATATTATAATCATTTTGTCTTAGAATTTTCTACTGTACTTGTGTCTTTGTGCATGGTTATTCTTCTTGTGATCTTGGTTATTACTGTTGCTATTGTTCATGGTTTATGCTCTAGTTCATGTAAATTTGTAAAGAAACTGAATGTAATTGAACAACACTAAACTCCAACACTATGTAGGGTCTAAAAACGTCATTCATTACCCTCGTAAATGTTGTTGGTGCATTGCATAAACCAAATGGCATAACTAACCATTCGAATAATCCTTTCTTGGTCTTGAAAGTAGTTTTCCATATGTCACCTTCTGCTATTATGATATGATGGTAAGCACTTCTCAAATGCAACTTAGTGAAATATACAACATTCTTTAAGTGATATAATAAGTCGTCAATTTTGGGAAGAGGAAAATGGTTCTTTACCGCAATCTTGTTCAGGGCTTGAAAGTCAATACACATCCTCCACGTGCCATCTTTATTTGGAGCCAATACAATAGTAGAGCCACACAGAGAGGAGCTTGGTTTGATGATTCCTTTATCAAGAAACTCATGGATTTGCTTCTTTATTTCTTCATTCTCGATTACTGATGACCTGTACATTCCAATGTTTGGAAGAGGAGAATCTTGCTACAAATATGTTTCATGTTCAACATCCCTTTTAGGAGGCAACCCTGTAGGTTCCTAAAACAACTCATCATAATTAGATATGATGTTGATCATATCTTGTTTATGATGTGGGTCATAATATGATAAAGCATTTGTTATATCTTGATGAGAAAAAAATATTTACTTACGCTAACGAGTCTCTTCATTTTCCCTATGCTCACTAAAGAAACATTAGTCTTGATACGATGATCCTTGACAATATATTTAACACCATCCTTGAAAAGATGATATTTATTTTCTTCGCGATAGAATATATCCTTCCTATAAAATAGATATGGACTACCCAAGACAATGCCACAAATGTCAAGAGGCACAACATCTAACTCAACCTTGTCAAAGAACTTAGACATAATTGCAAATCTTATCTTACACTATTTCGTTACCTACAACTTAGCATCTTCACACACCCGTCCTAATGGATAAGGCCTTTTGTGAGGTGGCGTATTCAAACCCAACATCTTAACAATTACTTCAGATATTGGGTTAATGAGAGATCCATTTTCAAATAAAGTATCTACCTTTGTATGCTTGACTATAACTCTGACATGAAAAAGCTCGCTTTTTTTCTTTTCATCAGTATCATTTTCCAATTTGGCAGATTGAACTGAAGATTCAAAATGGATAGATGATATAAATTTTCTTTCTATTTCCATGATCTTATATTCATCTCCAGAATCTGACCCGAGATCCTGATGAGTTGATGCAAACACTCTTCTGCTTCCCTTTATCCTTGAATTTCTTTGGTTGTAATTATGGATGCATCTTCCAACGTTGTGGTTCCTCATGTCCCTTTTTCTTATAGTGGGAACATGTAGGTCTTTCCTCATCTTGCTTTATTGTATCTGATTTCTTACTCTTCCATTTACCTTTCAATTTATTTTCAAACTTGTATGGCTTCTTATCTTCACTCGCATGCTTTCCCTTACTAGCCTCTAGATGTGTTTCTTGTACGGACACCTTATCAATGTTAGTAGGGTTAAACATTAAATAGTGTGACGAATATTCGAGTGCATGCCACCAATATACTTTCGAAGAGTTTCATGAGTATACAATGAAATTCCCAATGATAAAGCCTTCTTTTTGAATTCCTATGTATATGCCTAATTATTCTGGCCTTTACCCTGTCTTAGATGCTACCATTCTATCATTGCCATTTGTGTATGTGCCAGTGGATATAATTGTTTTCTTATAGCCCTAGTAAACTTATCCCAATAAGAGATGACTTTACCCTTTTGAACAAGGTCAACTTGCATCTTACTCTCCCACCATATTAAGGTTGTTCCATTTAGTTGAAGAGAAACTAATTGTATATTTGAAGCTTCATCCACGATCTTTTGAACCCTGCAACATACCTCTATTTGCTTGATCCAGTTCTCCAATTTCTTGACATTCAATTCTCCATCATAGGTCAACAATTCGAACTTGACATCCAAATTTAATAAAGGCATATTATGATTAGGCTTCTTAGAGGACTTCTTTTGATGAGAATATTTTTCACTTTCTTTGGAAGAAGAGGATGATGATGAGGATAGTGAAGGGGGCTCTGAAGGTCCACCACATTCACCTTGTCCTTTTCCTTTTACCAAAGATTATCCATTTACAGAAATTTGAATTCTTCGTTGCAAATCATCTATTATCTCTCTAATTGAGCGAAGTGTATCCATCATTTCTTCTAGACTCATGGGAATATCTTCTCCTTCCTTTCCTTCAGAATCCATCCTATGCTTGCGAAGACTTATTTCAATTTCAGAATTATAACTTGCAAGTTGTCCTTTACCAAGTTTGAGTTTGGCTCTTGTAAGCATTCACTTGTAACCACATGTCAAACCTGCTCATATACCAACTTGATCCGAAAAATCCTTGAAATGTTGATTATTTTAAATACACATAACATATACTTGATCTTCGAAATAATAGTGATCGCTTGACTGATTTCAATTAAATGTGAAATACTTATATAACCATATACACTTTAATGATAAATAAATTTCAAATAACTGAGTGTAAAAATGAACAACAATATTGAAATCACATACACAAGTTTGATAACGGATTTAACCCAATTTGCGCTACGTCTTTGGGTCTGCTTCCAATAGAGACCTCTTGATTAATGCTCAAATGATTGTGTTTCAAAAAAAAAAAAATTACATGTTGCTCAAATGCAGAAACAAAATGCATTGTTGGATTCCTTGCAAAAATTAGTGAAAAGTGAGTATAAATTTCCTAAAATTCCACCAAGGGACCTCTTGGCACTCTTTGCGGTGTATATCCTCAAAGCCTATGTACCCTATAGCATGCACTTTGAGACAAATCTCTACATTAATGAATGTGCTTGCTGTAAATGTGTTGAACCTACACAAAATAGATCTAGCTAGGAATTGACATACATAGTTGCAGAGAAAATATGAGAAAAGAGAAGCATAAGAGAAAGAATGGAATAATTCTCATTAACCAAATGAATGAATGATAATTTACACATGATATACTCTGTATAACTCAACTAATATGCATTGGAGGAGAAGCAAATGCACCATAGTGGTGGTATAGAGTGATATGGACACACACCAACAGTTACGGGAGTAAACTACCACCTAGTCTAGTCTCTCGGGCGATTACGGGAGTGAACTGCACCATAGTTTGTGTTAACTAATCTATCAGTCTTCAGTTAACTGACTGAAACAGAGTGAAGTGAGGAGGAGATTAGGGAATCATGAGTAATTCTCTAGTCTGGTAATGATCCCAAGGATAGTGTGCATTAGCTGGTGATGATCCCAATGTTTCATGGTGATAATCCCAATGTGGCATCTAGACTGCACTCAATTGATCAAACTGAAGTGTGAACTGAAGAGAATATTCTCCTAGAGGAATAATCTCCCTAAACTATAGGATATTGAATAATGACTAATAAACATAGGGAAAACCTTAGGAAAAAGAAATCCTAGGTGTGTGTGAAGTATCTCCAACACCCCCCTTGAACATCATTATGGTGAAAATAAAGAATGGGTCTCAACAATAAGGCCATGTTAGGTACCCAAATAAAAAGATACACTGAAATAAACGAGGAAAGAGGAAAAAACTCATGGGAAAACCCCCCCTCAAAGTACAATGTATGTAAAAATAAGAAATGGTAGTTGCTAGACAACTATGTCCTTCACTCCAAGACGACTGCGCAGAGAACAAAACTTCTGCTCAGTGAAGGTCTTGGTGAAGATGTCTGCAGTCTGTTCTTCTGAAGGACAAAACTGTAGGTCGATGATCCACTCGTGTACTAATCCCTAGATGTAGTGAATGTGGATCTCAATGTGCTTCGTTCACTGCCTCTCAATTGGATCTCTGCAGAACTTCAGAGTGCTCTGGTTGTCACACCAGATGACGATTGACCAATGAAACTGAATGCCCAAATCAATGAGAAAATGTTGTAGCCACATAACCTAAATGGTTATGTTAACTACCCCTTTGTACTCTGCCTCAGCTGAAGATAGAGAAATATCAACCTACTTCTTGCTTGATGAACAGATAGGCCTGAAACGAAGACTAAGTGAGTAACTAGATGTGGACTTGCGATCAATGCTATCACCGGCCCAGTCAAAATCAGTGAACCTGGTGAGGTCCAATGTAGAGTCTATTGAATAGTGAATCTCAGAGGTGATGGTGCCATGTATGTATCGAAGGATATGCTTTTCAGCCTTCCAATGTAGCTCATGCAGCTCCTTCATGAACCTTAATACTGCTCCAACTACACATGAGAGGTCTGGTATGGAGTGTGTGAGATACAACAAGCTCCCCACTATCTTTTTCTACACTATGTTTTCAACTACTGGAGTGTCCCTACCATCCTCAAGTCTGACTCCTGATAGGAAAGGATTTAGGGCAGAATTGCAATCTATCATGTGAAATCTCTCAAGGAGATCTCGTGTATACTTTTCCTAAGACAGTTCGATGCCTGATGCATCCTGACTAATATCGAGTCCAAGGAAGAAATGTAGTAGACCCATGTCCATCATAAAGAACTTGTCATGTAGAATTCTCTTGATTGCAAAAATCGTTGAAGTCGAGCAACCAGTGATCAACAAATGATCAACATACAGAACTAGGAGTATAATTGAATCATCCGTCATGAGCATGTAAACATTCAGCTCTGACTTACAACGTACAAAGTTATGTGACAACAGGTAGGATTCCATCTTGGCATACCATTCCCTTGGATCCTTCTTAAGGCCATAAATAGACTTCTTTAGTCCAGAGACCAAAGATGAATATTGCATAAATCCCTAGGGCTTCTCCATATAGATCGCCTCAGAGAGATCACCATGAAGAAATGCATTATTCACATCCATCTGATGAACTTCCCATCCCTTGGTTGCCGCAATGTCAAGTGCCAAATGTATGGAATCCATCTTCTCTCTTGAGTGAAGGTCTCATGATAGTCAATGTCATGCACCTACTAAAAGCCTTTGGAAACTAGCCTGGCTTTACATCTTCTAAACTGTTCATCCGTTGCGCTCTTGGTCCTGTAGACCCATCTGCACCTGACAAGTTTCCTTCCTAAAGAAAGGGGAACCAAATCCCAAGTCTGGTTCTCGAGGAGGGAGTTGTACTCCTCCTGCATGGCGGATTCCCACAAGGGATTTCTAGCAGCCTCACCATAAGAATATGGATCTTAAGACCAAACCAAGAAAACATGGTTGGCTGGAATATGTTCAGTGGTAGTGAGTGCAAGAGGAGGCTCCTTGAAATCATATCAAGTCCTCCTAGTATCAGTTGGATCCCCAACAATATACCATGGATCCTGAAGAGTAGTCTGGGCCCACTTGGGCCTCTGCTCTGGCTCTACATATGCATCTGGATGCACTGAATATGCATCTAACTACACTGACTTTGTATCTAGATCATCTGAATCCTATAAATCAAAACTCTCATCAGAAGAAGATTCGACATGTGGATGCTTATCATCTTCGACAAGTGGAAGAACAAAGGTGTCTGCATGTGGCTGTTGAGGTACATGCGAGACACTTTCCTCGAATTAGACGCTACGCTCAATGATGAGTTGGTCTGAGGAAATATCAATGAGTCTGTATCCCTTCACACCATCAGGGTATCCAACAAAGATACACTCTGTTCTCTGTGGATCAGGTGCCTTCCTCTTCTTAGAGAGAATCCTGGCCCATGCATGTGAACCGAAAATACGAAAGTGGGTCACTTCTAGTTTGAGGCTACTCCAAGCCTCGTAGGGGGTCTTATCCTTGAAATATCTATGGGGAGATATGTTTTGGATGTAGGTTGCACAATTAATTTCTTCAACCCATAATCTTTGTGGAAGTGACTTTGCATGTAGCATGCAAGATGCCATCTCTTTTACATATCTATTTTTCTGCTCAGCAACTTCGTTTTGCTGTGGAGTATAGGGAACTGTGTGATGCAACTGAATCCCTGCCTCATGAAAAATATTTTGTATCTCATGGTTGACATACTCTTCCCCATTATCTATTCAGAGGACTTTGATTTTCTTTCATGACTGTGTCTCAACAAGGGCTTTGAAATCTTTGAGGTGTTGAAAGACCTCTGATTTTTGCCTGAGAAAGAAAATCCATGTGAAGTGTGAGAAATCATCAATAAAAATGAGCACGTACCTTGTTTTATTGATTGATGGATGTTACAGGTGGATATCAGTGGCCACCCACCTATTCCACTGGCTCGAAAAACGGTTTTCCACCTTGGCAATTTTTCGACAATTTTTCGGGTTCCAAACTTCTAGGGCCGTTTTGAGGCCCTAAACGACATTTTTTGGGGATTTGGAGTCCAAGGAACTGTTGGAGGCAATGGTCTGGACCAGTCGAAAATTGTTCTTCTTAGTTAGACCTTTCCAACAGTGTATCGAGCGCCCCAAATGGAGATTGTATGCAAACGTTATGCCCCCAGGAAGTTGACATATCAACTACCCCCATCAAGGCCCGCAAACCTTTTGGATTTTAATCTTCCGGGGTTAGGGTTTTGGATTTTACTTATGTTAAAAATGACTAGAGCCTCATTGTAACAATCATATTCTTACAGATGCGAGTATCCATCACATCTATTCTCAAATATAAGTTGCCACCATTCTAGCGAGTCTTTCACTTTGTATTTTACAGTCTTTGTACATTTTCGCTCATTAATAGAAAATTATGTATTATTGTATCTCTGTGTTTATGGTTTCATCTCTGATACATTTCTGTTATATTATTGAATATCCGAGATATCTCTGTACATTTATTTATAATATATTCACTCTCATTTCGTGCTAAAAATAATATAGATCAGTGCTATCAGAGCAAGTTGCTCTTGATCGGTTTTTTTTTCAGTGCATGTCCTTGACAAGGTCCGAGTATAGCAAGTTGGGTCTAGAGCTTGTCTCTCTTGAGGGAAATATCTCTCGCATAACCAAGAAACCCTCCATGGTGGAAGAAAAGAAAAATGACAGAGAATAAGATTTTATTCATCTGTTGCTTGAGCAAGCTCTCACGCGACAAAGGGACGAAATTATGGAGAATTTTTCCCACATCCTTCAACGTCTGTCGATAGAAACATGTGCATCTTCATCAAGAGGCCACTTTGGAAGCATCTCGCATTTCAAGGTGCAAGTTAATTTTGATATTCCCATATTTGAAGGACATATATATGTGGATGCCCTAGAAAAATGGTTAAATCTGCTAGAAGGTTATTTCTCTGTTCATAAATTCTCCGGCAAGGAAAAGATCACCTTCGCACTCCTTAAGGCTCTCCCCCATGTCAAACATTAGTGGGGAACTTACTGGGAGCAAAGTTCCATAGAGGAGTCCAGAATATATGGGGTCAAGCACACTTAGGATTTTTTTGTGGATGCGGTAAAGGAACAATATTTCCCTGTTTGCAACTATGAGGACCAGTACATGAGATGGACCAAACTGTAGCAAGATAGGGGCCAAGCAGTTCCATAGTTCACCAATAACTTCCATACCTTGCGCACCAAGCTAGGTATCAAAGACTCCGATCAACATTTGGTTCTGAAATACCGTGGGGCTCTACATATATACATTCAAACTGAAATGGATTTTCTAGACATCTCATCACTCGGTGCTGCTTATCGATATGTTGTTAAAATTGAGTAGAAATTTAAGCACCAGAACAAACGGGAGTTCGTGTCTGCAAATATGCAACAATCAGAGTATGATAAAGACGACCCTAACAAACAGCTTCCTAAAAACCAGTCTAATCCACAGGAAAATAAGGGTCATGAAAAGACGAAGGACACCAGAAAACGGTGTGATTTCCACAAAATCCCATGGAACAACACTGATGAATGTCGCTCAAAATAGTCATTGGTGGTCGAGATCAAAGATAAGGAGCCGAACACTGATTCTGAATCTGATTCTGAAAATACTGGTAAAAGACAGATCATTGACAGAGACCCCACTGCTATTTTCGCGACCACAACAATTCAACCAGAAGAAACAATAGATCCTGAAAAAGGAGAGCTCCTTTTTCATTCACAGATGTGGGTGACGGGGACCCTGATGCATTTTATCATTGATAGCGGAAGCCATAAGAACCTCATCTCAGCAGAGGTCGTCAAACAATTGGTATTGTCGACAACACCACACCCGCAACCATACAACATCGGGTGGCTTCGCTAGGGACGAGATCTTCATGTTAGCTAGCAGTGTCAATTATCATACGGCATCCAGCCCTTCAAGGATGAGGTATTATGTGATGTTTCCCCACTTGATGTCTATGATATTCTCTTGGGCCAGCCATATATGTGGAAACACCATGTTGTTTATGAGTCTCGACCTCACGGTGTCATTGTTTCTCTTGGGGATCATCTCTACAGAATACCAGAGGTAGTTCCAACTACTGTTCCACCTAAACAATGTCGCGATGTAGTATCTCATAGTACAAAATTCAACTTCTTGACAATCTATTCAAAAGGTGAACAAAAGGAGCCTGCAACCACTACAGTCTCGGACCAAGCACCTTCTATCCAACAGAATAAGCTCGACGAGATTGCAACAAAGAAAAAATATCCCTTATTCACACAATCATCTCAAGTAGCCCGACATGTTAAACAGATTCAACCCTGCCAACAATAGGTTTGTGACATCCTTTCACAAACCAAGTAGTGCGACGTCTCAAGCAAGGCAAACAACTCACCAAGATTCAGATTCAGCAATCACTTTCCCCTCTCCACTGGGAACTCAACGCAATGGAGAACATTGCTTCCTAAGGAGGGAGGATTGATCCAGGTGGATATTGGTGGCCACCCACCTATTCCACTCGCTCGAAAAACAGTTTTCCATCTTGTTAGTTTTTTGGCAGTTTTTCGGGTTCCAAACTTCTGGGGTCGTTTTGAGGCCTTAAACGACGTTTTTTGGGGATTTGGGGTCCAAGGGACTGCTACCAAAACCGCCTTAACTAGTCAAAAATCATTCTTCTCGGTTAGACCTTCCAACGGTGTATCGAGCGCCCCAAACGGAGATTGTATGCAAAATTTACGCCCACAGGAAGTTGACGTATCAACTACCCCTTTCGGGGCTCGTAAACCTTTTGGATTTTCATATTCCAAGGTTAGGGTTTTGGATTTTACTTATGTTAAAAATGCCTTTGGAGCCTCATTTTAACAATCATATTCTTATGAACGCGAGTAGTCGTCACATCTCTTCTCAGATATAAGCTTCCACCATTCTAGAGAGTCTTTCACTCTGTATTTTACAGTCTTTGTACATTTTCGCTCATTAATAGAATTCAATGCACACTAGAGGAGAATTCAATGCGCCATAGTGGTGGTCTATAGTGATCTGGACACACACCAGTAGTTACGGGAGTAAAATGCCACATAGTCTAGTCTCTTGGGTAGTTACGGCAGTGAACTGCCACTTAGCTGAGTTAACTAGTCTATCAGTATTTAGTTAACTGAATGAAACAGAGTGAAGTGGGGAGGAGATCAGGGAATCATGGGTAATGCACTAGTCTGGTGATGATCCCAAGGACAATTCACATTAGCTAGTGATGATCCCAAAGTTGCATGGTGATAATCCCAATGTAGCATCTACACTCCACTCAATTGATCAAACTGAAGTGAAAACTGAAGAGAATATTCTCCCTAGACGAGATTGAATAATGACTAATAAACATAGGAAAAACCTTAGGAAAAAGAAATCCTAGGTGTGTGTGAAGTAACTCCAACAATAGGATGTTGGAATCTGGGATGATTTTCCCTGTCGATTAGGCTCAATGGATCAGTCCTATCATGATATAAACCAAGAAAGGTATGGGCCAACTCTATAAACTGGGATTAGATAATATATTGCGGTGTTATGTGCTCGACCATGAAAGACCTGATATTCTATGGGAATGTCATAGTGTAGCTGTGGGAGGACATGTGGGTGGAAAGGAAACTGCTAGAAAGATCCTACAGAAAAGACTATGGTGGACTACATTGTTTAAATATGATAAGGAATATTCTCAATCCTGCGATGTATGTCAAAGAGTGGTAAAACCATAACATCGCGATGAGTTTCCTCTGCACCTTGTTCGTGCACTACAAGATTTTGAAAAATTGGTTGTTGTTTTCATCAATCTGATAAATCCTCCCGGTAAGAATTTGAAGGCAAGATACTATTGAAATATTGTAACTGTGAAGAATATTCTAATTATAATTGAGTTATCATCATGTATATCAAATCCACTTTTGTGGATTTATCATGTTGGGACTTATGTATGAAGATTTGTGGATTGGTCAAACCATATTTATATGGTGGTATTTGAGAAGTCAACCCCTAGGGTTTATTAAATTCGTTTTAACCACTATTGGAAGAATTCATCCCTGCTTGGTGAAGAGACATAACCCTATCACTCCTCAGCTAGTATAAATAAGAGAGGGTGGTGCCTCACTCACTCACTCACTCACTCACTCACTCACTCATCTAGTGTAGAAGTTTTGAAGGTAGTTGTAGTTGCAAAAAGAAGGAGAGAGAGGTGCATGCTCAGTCTTGGATATTCTTTGGTGGTTTTAGTATTTAGTCTTGGCATTGTATTGGCAATCTATTATTGATGAACATTTTTCTAGGTGTTCTCCCCCATGAGGGTTTCCCATGATAAAATGTTGTGTACCTTGTGATTGTGTTTCTTTCAGTGATCCTTCTTATGCTATTATTGTCTAGTAAATTGAAAATAACTTAATAGAAACTCTAAATTTAACATGGTATCAGAGATAAACTGAATAGAGCACCTTTCAATGGGTAACAAAAAACATCATTGTTGTTGTACAAGAAAATTGGGGATTTTTATTGGAAGGGAATTTCTTACTAAAACCATCTAGGGAAGTACACCCTAGCCTAGTGCACCACTTGGTAGCTTGAGCGCACCTTTTCAATGGCTGGAGCCTCCAAAAACTGAAACCCTAGTTTTGACTAGTACCAGAAAACCAGGAAACCAGAACCAATACTAGAAGTACCAGTCCATATTTACGCATGTCCAATTTCAAGGGGTAAAATTTGGATTTTCTAAAGAAAAAAATTAGCTCCAACCTACTCGCCTCAACCCAGCGCACCTCCTGGTAAGTTCAAATTCATTTTCTAAGCACTTTCATTTTTTGTTCATTTTCCCAGCTCCAAGTCAAGATGTCTGCAAGCACTAAGATTGTTGACAAGTTAGAAGGTGTGTAAAAATTCCATGCCTGGAAGTACAGGATTTCACTCATTCTTGAAGAGAATGACCTTGCAAAATTCATAAAATAAAATGTACTGAAACCCAAAGAAAATGCATCCAAAGTAAAGTACAAGAAAGATATGGTTAGGACCAAAAGGATAATTGCAGACTCCATTAAAGATCACTTGATCCCTCAAGTGTCTTCCAAGAATACTCCAAAAGAGATGTTTGATGCCCTAACAAAAATGTATGAAGGAAAGAACATCAATCAGAAGGTGAACTTGAGAACCCAACTCAAGAATACAAAGATGTAGAAAGGAGAAATGATTCAAGACTGATTCTCTAAGGTTACTCATTTCAAAGAACAATTAGAGGCAATTGGATACAAATTGGATGAAGTTGAACTCATCATGAAAACTCTTAATGGTCTCACAATACCTTGGGATGCCTTCATCCAAACTATCTATGCCAGAAAGGAGAAACTCCAATTTGACAGTCTTTGGGAAGAATGTGTTCAAGAAGAAGCAAGAGTAACTAATTGAGAAGCAGTATTATTAAGGGATGAAGACCAAGCCCTAGCTGATCATACTAAAGGAGGAAAGAAAAGATCTCATTTCTAAAAGGATACCCACATCCATAAGGAATCTCACTCCCCAAAGAGATTCACCCTCTTACATAAAGAATCTCACCCTCCAAGAAGATTCTAGAAATATCAGAAGGGTCAAAGAAGAGAAAAATATTTATCCTCTTATCAATGTTATCATTGTGATAATATGGGACACATTGCTAAGAATTGTCCTGCCATAAGGGAAGAATACAAGAAGAGAAATAACAAAAGACATCATGCCCATACAGTCGAAGATGATGAGCCACCAACAAAGTTGGCTAAATAAGAGATTGAAGATTATGTTTTATTTTCCTCCCTCTTAGGATATGTGACACTTGGAAAGAATACTTGGCTCATAGACAGTGGTGCATCTAACCACATGAAAAGTTAGAGATACATTCTCTCTAGCCTTACATAAAATAAATTTCCCCATAAAGTTACACTCGGAGATGATTACTAGTACCCTATCAAAGGAGTGGGAGAATCCCCCAACAAACTTGATTCAGGGACCCCAATGAAAATGAAGGATGTACTATATGTACCAGTTTTGACAAAGAATTTACTTTCTATCTCATCTTTAGATAAGAAAGGTTTCAAGGTTTCATTCATAGAGGGTGAAGTTCTTATGTGGCCTAAAGGAAAAACCATAGAAGATGCAATTATCATTGGAATAGAAGAAGGTGGCTTATATAAGTTAAAAGGTCACTTAGATGCAACCTTGACTCACTCCACTGAGAGTCCTTGTGAACTTTGGCATAGAATACTAGCTCACACCAACAACAAAGCCTTACCATATGTAAGAAAGGTAGTTAAAGGTCTACCAGAATTCAAGGTTGATCATGAAGGTGTGTGCAAGGGATGTGCACAAGGAAAGAACATAAAGAATCCTTTCCCAAAGAGTGACAATAAAGCAGACAAAATATTGGAGCTCGTCCACTCAAATGTATGTGGTCCAATGCCATCAACCTCTCTAAGTGGGTATGTATACTATGTGTCATTTATTGATGATTATTCTTGCAATACTTGGGTTTATTTATTAAAATCAAAAGATGAAGTATTTGGAAAATTCAAGGAATTCAAAAGAGACCTTTGCTTCTGTAGCCAGATATGCTTCTATCAGAACCATCATAGCTCTTGCAGCCAAGAAGAAGTGGGAGTTACACCAGATGGATGTGAAAATAACCTTCTTAAATGGTTTTATTGAAGAAGAAGTGTATATAGAACAACCACAAGGGTTTGAAGTTGAAGATAGAAATACTCATGTCTGGAGATTGAAGAAGGCTCTATACGGATTGAAGCAATCTCCTAGAGCTTGGTATGGCAGAATTGATAGTTTCCTGATGATATTGGGATTTACCAAGAGTAAATATGATTCTAACCTTTACTTCAAGGTTATGAATGATGAGCTAGTTATATTGTTGTTGTATGTGGATTACTTATTCTTAACAGGAGAAGAAAATCTCATAACAAATTGTAAGAAGAAGCTCACTACAAAATTTTAGATGAAATAACTAGGCCTGATGCATCATTTCTTAGGTATTGAAGTTTGGTAGAGCCCAAATAAGATATTCATTAACCAAGGGAAGTATGTAGCTAAAATACTGAAGAGGTTTGACATGTTGTAATGCAAAGCCATTAACAAACCCATGGAAACAAAGTTGAAGCACCTGGTTGATAGTTCGTCAGAATTGGTTGATGCTACTCTATATAGACAGATCATTGGATCGTTGATGTATCTGACGAATACAAGGACAGATATATGTTTTTCTATGAAAACCTTGAGTCGGTATCTAGTAGAACCCAGACGTGTTTACCTTGTTGCTGCAAAACATGTGATGAGATACCTTAAGGGTACGTTGAAATTTGGTCTCTGTTACACTGGAGATCATGAATTCAAACTTGTTAGTTATACTGATTCAGATTGGGTTGGAAGTGTTTCTACTAGAAAGAGCACTTTAGGATATTTTTACAGTCTAGCGTCAGCCATGACTTCATGGAAGAGCAAGAAGAAATCCAGTATTTCTCTCAGCATGGTAGAAGCGGAATACATTGTTGCATGTTCTGCCAATTGTGAAGAAATATGGCTTCGGAAGTTGTTCACGGGTCTATTCGATCTGGAGATGGAATCCATCGTGATTCTATGTGATAACCAAAGTTGCATAAACATGATGGAGAAACCAGTGTTCCATGATAAGTCGAAGAACATAGAAATCTGGTATCACTACATTCATGATATGGTGTAGAGGGGAGTTGTAAAGCTCCAATATGTTGGCATAGATGAGCAGGTTGCAGATGTGTTGACCAAGCCTCTATCTCGTGTAAAGTTTGAATACTTTCGAGACAATCTTGGTATAGTCTGAAAGGACCTCCCTCGAAAGGGGGAGTGATGATGATGATACTATGGTATCCTAACCAACAATGAGTAGCTCAATTAGGATTGTATATCCTAGGGGACTGATCTTCTCTGGATAGATCCCAAAGGTTCGGTAAGGACGGTCTATCAGAGTACCTGTGCATGTATATGTCAGTTGTGGTCAATAGTGGTAGCTCCGTTAGGATTTTATATCCTAGAGAATTTTTTATTTCGGGGTAGATCCCAAATGTTCGATAAGGATAGTCTGTCAGAGTACCACGTGGTAGCTCCGTTAAGATTTTATATCCTAGGGAATCTTATGATTCCTGGGTAGATCCCAAAGGTCTGGTAAGGACGGTCTGTTAGAGTACCACAAAATGTTGTTGTTGCACCTGCCTCATTCTATTGCTATATGATAATGATGTTGTTATCTCATTCTCATGTTGATGATGTTGTTGTTTCGGCCTCATGTTGTTGTTGATTATGATGTATCACCCTTGTGTTGTTGTTAATGATTATGTATCAACCTCATGATGTTGTATCAACCTCGTGTTGTTTTTGATGATGATGTTGTACTAACCTCATGCTGCTAATGATGGTATTGATGATTTTGTTTCCTCGACGTTATGCTAATTGATGTTGATGCAGATGATGATGATGATGCTATTCCAGATCCATGATGTGAATGATGATGTTATTGATGATGAGAAAAAATTCTGATGATTTGTAGATATGCCAGTCAATGTTCCATATGTTGATGATGTTGCTTCTCTCTCTCTCTCCTGATGATGTTGTATTGAGTTATGACAGTAGAATACCCTTCTTGTTAAGTGGGAGTGTTGAAATATTGCAACTGCGAAGAATATTCTAATTATAATTGAGTTATTATCATGTAGATAAAATCCCCTTTTGTGGATAGATCATGTCGGGACTTATGTATGACCAAATCTCGTTTTATGGATTGGTCAAACCATATTTATATGGTGGTATTTGAGAATTCATCCCTTAGAGTTTATTAAAATGGTTTTAACCACTATTGGAAGAATTTTTCCCTACTTGGTGAAGATACATAACCCTAGCACCCCTCAGCTAGTATAAATAAGATACGATGGTGCCTCACTCACTCACTCACTCACTCAGTCATCTAGTGCGCAATTTTTTAAGGTAGTTATAGTTGCAAGAAGAAGGAGAGAGAGGCACATCCTCAGTCTTGGATATTATTTGGTGGTTTTTGTCTTTATAAGTCTTGGCATTGTATTGGCAATCTATTATTGCAGAAGTTTTTGCTGGGTTTTCTCCCCCATGAGGATTTCCCAGGATAAAATGTTGTGTACCTTGTGATTGTGTTTCTTTCAGTGATCCTGCTTATGCTACTATTTCCTAGTAAATTGAAAAGAACTTAATAACAACTCTAAATTTAATAGATACATCATTACCACAACATATTACATGAATCATTGGGATGAGACGAGTGTTGTTCAAGATTGTTCTACTTCCATCACAACACAATTTATTTTTTAAAATGTTATTACCAGGTTTGGTTGTCCTCGGAGCTTGAACAATGAAAAAAGAACCCACTTTCTCAGTAAAAATATAGCGACACTTACCAGATGATTTTTTATTCAACATCATAAGAGAAGTCCCTACCATCTGCAGGCTAACAAAACAATGGAAGCATTTCATTAAGTCTTGGATATGGGGCTGACTAAAGTATGTAGAGAAAATCAGGATCACTGGGATGAGAGAGTTCTAGCTATGTTATGGTCGTATCAGACTACCACAAAGAGAATAAAAAGGTATACCCCTTTTCAAATGGTATATGGTTGAGAAGCATTTGTGCTAGCTGAGTTTCTCACCCCAAGTTTATTCATTGCGTAAGCTACCAAGATGATCGATGATGAATCCATTGTTGTGTGGGTGGAGGAACCGGTGGAACTTGAGGAAGCTAGGTTCTTATTATATTTCCATTAGACTATGGTAAAATCCTAGAAAAATTCCTTGCATGACCGACATATAAAGCATAAATTGTTTGCACAAGGTGATTTCATGCTCTTATATGACAGTAAGTATCATAAACATTCGAGAAAGATCCAAATGAATTGGCTTGGTCCTTTTATAGTTGCAGAAATTTGTGAATCTAGAGATGTCCAATTAGTGCAACTCAATGGAATTATTTGACCCGTCTAGGTGAATGGCGCATGCCTGAAGCCCTACCTGTCTGCTGCATAATTACAATTTTTTTATGCTCCTAGTTCCGGGAGTGAGTTAGTAGGTAGGATTTCCATTTATGTTTTTGATTTATTTTCCACCAATAAATGGTGACTTGTTCTGTGTTTATGTGTCTTAGTGCTTCATTGTCATGTCCAAGTCATCCAGTGATCCATATCGATGTCGATGGCCTGCCACCTATTCCAACTGGCTCATTTTGAAAGTTTTCCAGTTCGACATTTTTTTTCCTAGTTTTCGGGTCCCTGACTTCCAGGGTCGTTTTGAGGAAAATTAAACTAAATGAATAAAATATTCCCACTTTGATGGTTGATCCATCACATACGTCCTAAGCATGTCTTCATTTATCATATTGGTCCTCTCTGTTTTCCCATCTGATTCTGGGTAATATGTTGTACTAAGATTCAGATTTGTCCCAAAGACTTTGAACAGACCTTGCCATAATTTTGATCTAAATTGTTGATCTCTGCAGTAAACCGTTGCTTTAGGAACTCTATGTAGCTTAGTGACTTCCTTCGTATAAATATTTGTTTCCTTCTGTGTAGTATTCATTGGAATGAAATGTGCTTCCTTAGTTAATTTATCCACCACCGGCATGATGGAATCATGTTGCTTCACTTTTCTGGGCATATTTGTAATAAAATCAACTGTAAATACTCCCCACTTCCATTCCATAATGGGAAATGGTTGTAACAACCCAATTGGATGCCTATGATTTGTCTTTACCTTCTTTTATTCTAGACATATGGATATGTAATTAGCCACTTCTTTCTTTATTCCTGGCCAAAAGTATAACTTCTCACAGCTGCAATTTTATTATGATATCCTAGGTGTCCCGCATATGGAACATTATGCATTTTCTTCATAATTACATTTTTTAGCTCATTGGAATTCAACACGTATATCTTGTCTTTATACATGAGAATTACATTTTCTTTCATCTCATAATAATTAAATTTCTGCTGAGAAATTACCTTGTTGTAATGTTTCTTTTATTTTTAGAAACTGCTTCAATGATTTGATCTTTCATATCAGTGTTATACATGCTAATGGTTTCAACATGCACTTCATGATCTATCCTACTGAGTGCATCAACCACTTGATTTTCCTTTCCTTTTATGTGCTTAATTTCAAAATCATATTCACTAAGGAATTCCAACCATGTAGTTTTTCTAGCATTCAATGTTGGTTGTCCAAACAAATGTCTCCACATTTTTAATGCATGCACAATTGTTGCTAATTCTAGATCGTGGGTAGCATAATTATTCTCATGCTCTTTTAATTTTCTAGATTCATAACATACCACATGATCCTTTTCACTGAGAACACCATTAAGCCCTTCCTTGCATGCATTGGTGCACACCACAAAATCTTCATCTGGATCTACAATTTTCAATATTGATGCACTTGTCAATATGTTTTTCAACTGCTGAAATATTTCTTCACACTTGGAATTCCATTCAAATTTCACTCCCTTCTTCTGCAAAGAAGTGATTGGTCTTGCAATCTTTGAAAATCCTTTTATGAATCTTTTTTATAGCCTTAATTTCCACCCTATAGGCCAAAGAATAAGCCATCAGAGGATAAATACCATATTACATCTTTTTCCTAAGGATTGAACCCTTTTTTATCCCTTTTTTGCATCCTCGTGGGAAACCTAGTAGACAACAAGCGAAGTCCTCATTGGTCACTAGTGGATCAACAAGCGAGGCAATATCAAACTTCTAGAATTGGGGAGTAACAAGGTGATAGGTGAGGGATGAGTTGGATATTCATGTAAAATGCCTAGGAACTCACATCATTCGAATCTCTAGTGGTATCTAGAAGCCTCTCCCAAGCCTCCTCCAAGAGATATATAACAAAAGAAAACCTTGGGAAAGGAGGAAGAATTGAATAGCATTGTTATGTTTTCCAACTGCGGAGGTATCCATCTACTACATCCAAAATTCAGTGAGCCTAACCTGACCAAGAAACTGCAAGGGGAGGAAAGGAGAAAGGAATCATAGGAGGATGCATCTTCATCAAGTTTAGGTATGATTTGGTATGTATTCTCCATGCTTTATTAAGAGATCATTTTATTTTCCCCTCATATCATTTGTGTTCATTGAATGAATGATAGATCTTATTTATTCCTTTATATATCTTATTAGAATTAGATTGGATCTAGGATTCTAATCCTTATTAGAGAAGAAGAGAAGGTTTTGATTTTATTTTGTATACAAGAAGATGATTGTGGAGCTTGGATCTAGAGTTTTAGTACTGCAACAACAAGGAAATATGAATGACCACCTCAAGAAAGGTATGCAAATCCTCCCTACTCTTTAGGATAATTGTGAATCCATGTGTTTGGATATAAATATAGGAAAATCATAAGGAATCTACCTCCTTTCTGTCTAGGATTACTAGGTTAATCCTAGGGAGATTTTGCTATGTATTCAACAAGATCCCTGTGAGAAAAAATCCCATAACAGATTGGCTCTCTTAAGCTTGACACGTTTGCAACACTATTAAAAGGATTCAATGGACACATGTTTCATCCTCGTGGAATTATCACTGCCTTAACCATCGAGTTAGGTTGTAAGACTCTCTATATTGATGTAGATGTTGTCAACACACCTCTTGCGTACAATCTGTTACTCGGGTGTACTTGGTTCTACGAGATGACTACAATTGCCTCTTCGGTATTTAGGGTTATATGATTCCCTTACCAAGGAAAATAATTACGATTGATCATCTTGCATTCTATACCCTAGATATTGGATCTAATGCGGGATCAAATGTACCCTTTGTCGATGATACTACACAGTCTTTTATGAACATCAGTGCGGGGATGCTCAAAGATACTTCGCTGATGGGAATATTTCCTCTTCCCCCACCATCTCCCACTACTAATGTCTCTCCTATTAACATGATTTCCTCGTCTACCAGTGGATCCCTCGGTTCAATTGATCCTTGGGTGGAACCTCATCTCGAGGATGTTGAATCACATGGAGCATCCATGTTGATCACCACGATTGAGATTTTCAATCTAAAAATACCATTAGCATCAACTGATACTAGTCAACACCTCCATCCTCATATGGAGAGTGATCCACCTACTCTGCCCGAATGGGATATTGAATCTCTGAGTTCACATGACTCCATTGATGTTAAGTTTCCTTAAGAAAGAAAATGACATCCTGGATGTCACGGCTTCCATAGAAAATTCAAAGGATGAGGTGATGCATCAATCATCTTGTCCTCATTTAGAAAAAATGAGAGTTAGCATGATGAGTCTTGACCTGAGACTTGGGGTATCTGTTGGGGAATCCAATACACCTCCTAGTCTATACCCATTTTTACCTCAGACATCTTTTTCAAAACATGCCACCGAATTCTCTACTTCCCCTTCCATCGAAGATTTATGTTTCATACCCACTTTATGACTTGATGGAGCCCATCAAGGAGATTCCATCGCTCATGAAACCACTCATGATGAGTATCTTGGGCTGCATAAATTCATTCCTATGTGGCATGGGCTCGCCATGGTAAGCCATATGATGCCAACATTGGCTCATGAGTTTATTGATTATGAAAAAGATCCTTGGAATGAGCCTTGCAATGGGCTCTACTTCAGGGATGATTTTAAGGATGGAAATTTATTTTAAAATGTAGAAACCTTGGTGAATATTACTAATCTTTCATATGCCAACTATAAAATGTTTGGCGATATTTTTGTAAAAATATTCAATTTTCTAAGGATTTTATATAGTTTGTATAAAAAATTTGCAATTTTTAAGGTAAAATAATTGTATCCTATAGAATTTGGGCGAATCATTTTTAGAATAGCGAATATTTTTTTAGGAAAAACCATGGAAAATTATCCCATGAGTGAAATTTAGCCCCCAAAATAATCTTTGCTCTACTTTTCCTAAACCATCGAATGTGTAATGCCTTGAACATAGGTGTGTCATGTGAGTGATTTTGTTTTTTCCTATACCATATCCAAAAAATTCAAACATATTTTCTTTTTTGAGATTTTTCTATGCATTTTGACCCCCAAAATCTAGTTTACATGTGTTGGCAAGATTTCAGGGACTTTTTACATGATATGGTGACTTCCACATAAATTGAGGTACATGTTATTCAAACTGACATATGGGGGTAGGTTTTTCCCTGCATTTCTTTCTTTGCAATATTAACCATCCATACTGCAAGTAATATGCCTTAGGTTCGAACACAACTGGTTGTGACATTAGCTACTCCTTTTGCATGTAATAATTGGTACAATAGTTCCCACCCTTAATGGGAACCTTAGTTAGCACCCGTATTTCCATTTGATTCCCATGATGCATTTTCCTCATAGGCCTGGGAACCCTCCTTTAGCCTTTCTATCACTTGAATATTAAGTCTCATTTTTCTCTCTTCATCTATTCTGCCATATTTTGTGGGGGTTCCTAAACATTTATCTTGTTTCTTGATGGTCACCTATGCATTTTATTCTTGTTTCATGCTTCATGTCGCTGCGTTGTTGTTTTCCCATATCTCGCTTACCACTATGCAGTATCCTTGACCATTCGTCTCTTGCATTATTTGGCCTTCGTTTTGCATTCCACATACAAAATGAGAGAACAATTGTTAAGATTTGATCTCACTTTCTAGTACCATTTTCATTCCTCATTACTCAGGTCACTTCCATGCACTTGAAGCATAGGAGCATGTTGTTAAGCCACTCATTCTCTCCCACCGAATAGAATTTTATGTTAGAAAAATAGGATCACAAAGCAATAAAATAAAAACAAATGCGGAAATAAAACACAGAAGATACACAATACAATAGAGAGATAGATATACGTGGTTCACCCAGTGTGGGCTACGTCCACCAGAGAAATTTCCAAGTCCTTCCTTTATTATTATCCAACAAATGAAGGGATACAACCTATAGCACGCCCGATGTAACTTCCTCTTCTTTCTCTCACAGTCTCCTCTCTCAGAATACAACCTTCACTATATTACACAACCGCAATAAATTTCCCTCATAGAAGAGGGTTGCCTTCTAGGGCAAAACACCCTAACATAACTTCTACCATTAGATCTGCAACCTTATAATGAACGGTCCAGATTTACAATGAAATTACAATATACATTTACAAGAAAAATTTTTCCTTCGGGGGCTTCACCCCCGAACCCCCCTCTGCACTCCCCCGTGTGGAAAAGTGTACATTATTCTGGGGTGTAAAGTCTTCATGGCGTATAAACACGGTTGAAAACAAAGACCTATGAATCAGGAAGATAATCAGGCTCCACAACCAACATTTTATCTCTTTTTCAAACTTGTAAAAGGACATGAAAAAGGTATTGAGCTTACTTGTCTCATTATTTCGGGCTCTTTAAACCATGAAGGAGATCGAGCATACTTGTATCATTCTTTCATGCTTGTTAAAGCGTGAAGGAGATGAAAAATACTAAAAAAAAAAGAGGGGGTTTTTCACCATTGGTCTATGTTCAACATGGCAGCATCTGTTGAGTCTCCCTTAAACATGGCACCTATTTGAGTCCTCATCATATAGTTGGGTTTTAGCTTTCCTAGGAGTTGTCTCAGTAATATGAGTCAGAGATACTCCTCCATATGGTTACTTTTCCAGTCATCATGGAGAGTGTTTCAATGCCTCCTATGTTGTCGCACTATATTGTTCCATCTCTTGTGTCTTACTGCCAATTCACCATTGTGTAATGCTATATGTTCAAGGTAAGTTTAAGCCCGAGTCAGCCATCTGTTGTTTTATTGAATTTTTTAGTTGGCCATCCCTGTGTCAGTTGTACTTTGTGATACTCTCTCTTCAGGTCATCTCTCAATGTATGTTTTGTGTCAATTTATGGGGGATACATTAAGGCCCTCCTTCAATGGATCTCTTCCTATCAACTTCAATACGTTATGTAGGAGATGGATATAGAAACCATCTATTACCTTGGAATTTGCAGTCCTTAGTGGAAAGTCTCCTCATGATCGAAAATGGGTTTACATCATTGAATCTTGATCAATTGATTCTATGAGTGTTCGACATCAGATACTCTATTCACACTCGATAGATTGTACTAGGTAACTTAGGGTCCATCTTCATCATTTATGGGTCCCCTCACACCTATTAATGATATATATCAATGACTGATAATCAAACGGTTTCTAGCATGCTTGACATCATCTCACTTATTTTCATGTCGTAGATTCGTACCATCGAGGTTTGAGATGAAGACCTTGGGTTTGGGGCCATATCATTACTTTACAACATCCCCTCCTAAGTTGTGATGGAGTATATCACTTGTATATGAAGACTTTGAGGGCACTCTCCTCGGTGCTTATTGTCTTCCTGATACCTATATGTTGTGTCATATATCCACATTGTATTTGTTGGTGGCTATGATTGAGTTCATGACGTAGATCCACATTGTATTGTCTCATCGCTATGATATTATTGATGACATGGATCCATTTTATATTATTTTGTGGCCATGGTTTAACATTTCATATCATGGATCTGCAGTGTATTGTTTGGTGACCATTCTCATTCAGAGTCTAAGTATGTCTACCTAGGGGATTGGTCTATATATGCTCTCATCCTTGATGTTTGACTGCAAGACTTCTTTGGTTTATGAACCTCGTTTTCTCTCGCCTTGCACTTCCTCACATGGACATTATTGTAATGTATTTAGGCCATCCACTCCTTTCCTCAGCTCACACATTAGGGGGCACTAGAGGAAAAAAGGCCAGAATACATATTTTTCCTAACGATTGAACCATTTTTTAGCCCTTTTTGGCTTCATTTATGGCATGTAGGGTGGAAATTAAGGTTATAACAATCGTCGGTAATAACCGACAAGACCCATGAATTTTCTAACCTCTGTGACATTTCTTGGCACTATCCATCCTCTAATGGCATCTATCTTCTCATGATCCATTGCTATCCCTTCTGCTGAAATGATGTGCCCCAAGTAGTGAATCTTATTTTGATAAAATATACAATTACTTAACTTAGTTTACTACTTTTGATCTCTTAAATGTTTCCCATGTTCCTCTTCTCACTTAGAGTAGATGAGTATATCATCTAGGAACTCAATTACAAACTTGTCCAGGTACTCCCTGAGCACTCCATTCAACAGACACATAAAAATAGACGGGGCATTTGATAGCCCAAATGGAACTACCATGAATGCATAATGCCCATATCTTGTTCTAAATGATGTCTTTCTGATATCTTCTTCCTTTATCTTCACTTGATTATAGCTTAATCTCAACTCAATATTGGAAAATATCCTTTCTCCTTTTAGTTGATCAAATAAATCATAAATCCTTGGAAAAGGGAATTTATTCCTTATCGTGACCTTATTCAGTTGTCTAAAATAAACACAACCTTAAGGTTCCATCTTTCTTATTTACAAAGAGCATCGGGGATCCCCAAGGTGACACACTTGGGCGTATATACCCCTTCTTTAACAATTTTTCAAGTTGCATCTGCAACTATTTCAACTCTGGTGTTCCCATTATATAATGTATCTTGGACACTGGGTTATCTCATAGAACCAAATAAATAGAGAAATCAATGTCTCTCTTTGGTGGAAATCTTGAGATTTACTTTAAAAAAACTTCAAAATTCCTTAAGACCAAATGGTCTTCAATGCTTGTCACTTTATCTATGGCTTCCACCTCCATATGGGATACAAATATAACATCCCTTCATGAAACTCTTGTTCAAATGCATGGATGAAATATCTCTAATAGTTGCATCTCTTGGAATGCATTGAATCTTGCCTTGCTTCCCTTCTTCATCAAGACATGTGATTGTCTTGTTGTAATATTCTAAGATAGCATGGTGTTTTTCCAACCAATCCATGCCAATTAGACAATCATATGAACCCAATGTTATGATGTTCACATTTACCTTTGTGTTAAGTCCATTCATGTTTATTTGATGATATTTAACAAGCTAATTGATCTTTCTCTTAGCCCTCGTGGCTAACTGAACTAACCAATATTTCTTATGTTTACTCCTTTGCAAGTAAAATCTTTCAACAATGTTATCATTTTTTGTAACTATGGCTAGCTCCAGAATCAATTAAAATTACTATGGGCTGGTTGTCAATCTTAATTTCCACTTATTCATCTTTCTTATTTTCCAAGTGTAATACCCCTAGGCCAAACCCCAACTATAAATGAAAATACAAATGTACTTAGGCTGGTGAGATGGGATGCAGAAAGGACAATATATCTGTAATAAAATTTGTCCTAGAAGGGTAAATTGACCAAAATGGCCAGTTTAGCTATTCAGGGAAGCAACAACAAATAACATAAATTTAAGAGATAGAAATAAAGTGAAAATGAGGGGAAGGACCGCTATAACTAGTAAGGAAAGGTGGACTTGAGGGTTGTCCTAAAGGATGTTGTAGGATAAATCGGTAAATGTGTACATAAAATAATCTCCCTAGATCCACCTGGATCTAGAACAAAACAAGATAGAACATGGTGCTTTCCCTAGGCTCTAATCATCGAATTTACTACCGAACAAAAGATGAGAGACATACCTTTAAGTGTCGCTTCCTTATGTCTTTGTTGTTCTTGTTTCGCTCTGGTGCTCTTGTGATATTGATCTTGTAGTGAGACACAAACCAACCAAAGTGAAAGCAGTAGAAGTATATTCAATGACAACCTATGCATATGATCAAGGAATTATGCAATAAAATAAAGATAATTCTATGGGAAAGAAGCATGCCACTGTATTATATTAATAATAGGAAGAGAGATTACAACCAGATGTCTTGATGTCGTAAGGTTCCTTCCAACAATTCCTTGCTTCCCACACACTTCTTTCTCCAAGGATTCCGAGACCATGGATTTGATAGCTACTCACAATCTATCTTGACAAAGCAAAGCTCAAAGCCACTCTAACCAAGCTAATAATTCCAAGCCAAATCCAACTCCAATCAAGCTCCAAAACAAACTAACTTTCTCCATGAGAGCTCCTCTCCTTTTATAAGATGAAGAGGATAAGGTGAGGAGGTTAGGATAATCCCACTAAATCATGAAAGCGAGTAAGATCCAAACCATTCGGAGGCCACCTCACCATAGAAGCTTCTCCTTCTAGAAGCATCAAGAAGACGCTCATTTTTCCCACATACGAAGGTCGCTGCGACTTGGCTATAGTGCAGCCTGCAAAATTTTTTCTCCCTAGCTATAGTGCAACCTGCGGAAATCAGGCATTTCCGCACCCTAGCTATGGTGCAGCCCACGAAAATCCTCCAAAATAGGGTTTTTACAGAGGAAAACACAACTTCTTCTCTCAAGGAAAGTTCTTCTCCCTTCTTTCTTCAGGAATTTAGGCCACTGACCTCTCTAAAGGCAACATATAGGTTTACATCATTAACGATCATGAGGGTGATGAAAATAATATGTAACAAAGGACCCCTGGGCTTCCTAGCTGCCAACTAATGCTAGTATTCTCTGATCCAAACAATCACTTAAAAGAGATCTACAAGAGTTGATAGTGAGAAAAAATAATCAATTCATACCCAATGAAATAGTAAGAAAGACCTAGCAAACCAAACCCTAAAGGAGATAGATTACATAACTAACATTCACCATTATCCCTCAACCCTTAACCAACAAATATTTAAATCCCAACAACATAATGAGAACAAGTAAGTACAATAACTAAGAACCCTGAGAAATCAGTAGAGCTTAGCTACTATATTCAAAAAGTCCTCCAAAATACAAATGCCTTGCTCTTATTTATAAGAGAAGATCCTAGCATTAGGTCACAAGACACTTGTCACTTTTGGAAAAGTGACAAGTGGACCAACCTTAAAAGTTTTTATTTTTTTCAAAAGCTAAAACAAATATGATTTGATACAAAATTAAATTACATTATTTTATTCAAAAGTAAAACATTTGAGGAAATCAACTTTTGGAAAAAAAGTCCTTGAGGAAAAGGACAAAATCTATGCCACATCACCATTTTTTTGGGGATTTGTGTCTCCCAATGAAACCTGTGATTGTTGGCCATGGAATTACAATTGCAAATTAGGGAATTCATTGTGTCATAAATGTCGTCAATAGTTGTCAAATTCAACAGGAATATGAGCCCATGGCTTGGGGAAAAATTGGTCTTCTTTGGAGGGTAAGGGATCATGGAATTGACCACTAAAAGTAAGGGAATGCTTTTTGTTCATGCACTTTTTAGAGATGTTTTTATTCCCCCCTTGCTACCTATAAGGCTGCCCCAAGGATTGGCGAAGAATGGCTTCAATTTGGGCTCACACTGACAAAGGGAGCCTCAGGCCTAACAACTTGAAAGGTTGGTACCATGCACCAAACATGCATCATTCTGAAATTCTATGCACCCATACTGAATTTTTTCTCACTACAGTCCCAATGAATTTCATTTGGTGCAAATTGCGCTTAGGATGAGTGAGATATGGCCCCAGAAAGGTCAGGGGGAAACATTGGTTTGAGGGATGATCTAGGGAAAATATGAAATTAAAATCTGAATTCTTAATTGGAAATTAGAGTTGATGGGCTAATACTGGCTTGCATGGTTGTATCTAAAATAGGTCTCCTTTTGTTTAGGAAATACAACCCCTAAGTCCTCCAATTAGGTCGCCTTTCAGCACTTGCTTCTAGCCCAAACAGGGGTCCCAAACACTCTTGAAAGTATCACTAAAAATATAGGATGGATTTCTAAGTGTGCTTGTTGTGACTAGATTTTACATTCTGTTGTGTTCGTTTAAACTATTTTTGGGTGAAAATCCACCTTTGGATGAGGAAGATATGCAAATTAGTTTGTCCAAACTCTCGGGGGCAAATATGTTATAATTTAAGGTTTTTTCACATATATGTTATAATTTTTTGTTTTCTTTTTCGAATTTTTATTTATATATAATATACATATCAATTTATATATATATATATATATATATATATATATATATATATATAGAACATATTTAAAAAACCATATAAGGTATCTTAAAAAAAAAAATTTGACATGCCACCCCTTGACCATATGAATCTTCATAAAATAAACATTTTGGTTTTCATGCTTATGGAGGTCGTGCAATGTACGCCCTATACGAACCTTGTGTATATATAAAAAAATGGATGGCGAATTAAGGAGCCACGACCAAGTGAGATGGAAGGGGAGTGCGATGACCGAGGGGTTTGGGGGGAAGGGAAATAGGGAAAAAGTTGTTGATTAAGGTTGGTTTTCATTGATGTCAACCCTTGAAGAAAGTCTGGTAGCGAATTCCGGTAGCACAAAGGTTTAGGTAATGGACCCAAAGTTGTTTCATGTATAATGGTATGAGTTTTGATATATTTGCAGAGAACACTATTCTAAATGGATAGTACATGTCATGCCATTTATGGTGGTATGTGGAACGTCACATAACTCCTCACAGTTTGAGAATTATGGCCTTACGAAGTTGGATGACCCTCATATGTAGGATTGAAGCCCCAAAAGGTCAAATAAGTCAAAGAGCTTGCAAATAAGAAATTATTATTTAAATGGTAAAGAAAAGTGACAAATTCAAGGAGGATTATTTAAATAATAAAGTGAAGTGAAAAAATCAAAGAAGATTATAAAATGAGGTGACAAAGTCAAGGAGGAATATTTAAATGATAAAGAAATGGAGAACTTTCTAATTATGGAAAGTGGTTAACCCTAAAAATGAGAAAAATAGGTTAAGTGACCTAGAAATGGGTTAAGTGACCTAGAAATAGGTTAAGTTACCTAGAAGTGGGTTAAGTGACCTAGAAGATGCTTTTAAGGAAGCTACTTGGAGAGTATAAATAAGAGGTAAGGATCTCTCATTTCAAATCACACTTGAGCATATTGAATATATATAGGTGACTGAGGTAACCAAAGGATATCTAAGTCGAATTTCAGAGGGAAGGTGAAGAAAAGATGGCCGGAATTCAAGGGAGGATAAATTCTTTTGATGATGCTTTCTAAGGCATCTTATTTACAGGTCATCTCACCATTTTCACAATAACATTTTTTTATAGAATGATCAGACCGTGAAATTGATAGGCCATTGAGGAAACATATCCAAGTATCTGTGGTAAAAAAATCATCTTGTGGGTCGTTTTATTTTTGGAGTTACACTCCGTGGAAAATAGGGTTTGTGGCTAGTCCTGAAATTAATCTAAAACAAGTGTTTCAGGTAAAAATGTCATAAATTCTTCATAACAGATCCAAATTCAGTAAGACAAAATGTGTTAGTTAAAGTAAAGTCTTTAGTATTCTGTGTAACATTTTTAAATCCATTCAAAAAATATTTTGGGTGGGGCACGCTATACAAGGTCGCTCTCTAGAATAAGCCAAAATTCAGTAAGGTATGCCATTTTTGCTATAACTCCTTTTCTTAGAAGTTCCAAGTAGTGCCACCTGTAGGAATTGCATAAAACACATTGAAGAACATTGTGTACTATTTTCAGATCTTTATTCATTACAAGTACATAGTTGTGATTATTTCAAGTTAGGGTTGTTGACTAATCCCAAACTAGTCATGTGAGACTAAGGAAAAGGTTGATGAAAATGCTAGTCTCTTGTTGTGAAAGTTAAGGAAGGTTTGCAGGTATGTGATCATATACACCGGGTCTATTACAGAGTTACAAATCATATTTTGATGATGAAATTGATGAGGGATTTTGGTTAAGGTACATGTTGGGTACATGGTTGAGACAAGTATTTGATGAGTTGGCACATACATGAGGTGTATAGTTGATGATGTTGGTACATTTTGATGAGTCATAGTTGATGAGTAGTTGACATATGATTGGTACATACTTGGTACATGGTTGGATGCACGTGTTTATGGTACAGGTTGATTACAGGTTGTTTAGGTACAGGTTGGTGCATTGTTGATGCACTTGTTTATGGTACATGTTGATTACAGGTTGAGGTACAAGTTGATGCATGGTTCAGGTTTATTGGTACGGGTTTACAATGGTATATCTCACAGTGATAGTGTGATAGTGGTTCCATCATTCTACTTCTACTTCAGGGCGGTTGGACGGGGCAAGGACAGGTGGTTGTAGCCACCTTCTGGTTGTAGCCGGAGAACATAGGGGGTTGTGGCCTCCTTCTGGTTGTAGCCAGAGAATAGGGGAGTTGAAGCTTCCCTCAAGTTGTAGCCTGAGAAACAAGGGTTTTGGAGCCTCCTTCCAATTGCAGTTGGAAAACAAAGGAAGTTGGTGCTTCCAATGAATGTAATTCTTCAAGACATATAAGAAAAAACATTTCGTGTTTTTCTCCCGCTTTGGGTTTCCACGTAAAACACTTGTGTACTGTGTATGTGTATGATTGTTCATTTGTTCATTGCTTAATTACTCTGTAGTTATTGGATGATAATGTTGCATTGATATAACACTTGGATTATATGGTTAAAAATGATTAAATTGCTCTATTACTGATTCACCGCCCCTCTCAGTAATCCAACAATTGGTATCAGAGCAGGTTCCTTCAGAAATCAGTTTAACAACTGAAAGGTAGATCATGGAGAGAAATAACTTGTATAAAAATGGAATACCAAAGTTCAATGGACAAAACATATATACATGCACAGGGATTTGAAATTTGGCAATCAATTGTAGATGGATACACAACACTAGAAGTTCCGCCAACAAATGACAAAGCAGTGAAACTCGGTCAGAATAATTCCAAAGACAAAAATGCACTTTTGAATGGTCTTAGTAAAATGGTATTCACCAAAGTTGCACATTGTAAATCCACTAAAGAGATTTGGGACAAACTTCAAAATATTTATGAAGGAGATTCAAAATTCAAAGCAGGAAAGCTTCAAACTTACAGAGGTCAGTTCGAACAACTTAAGATGAAGGAAGATGAGAATATTGCAGCTTACTTTTTATGAATTGATGAAATAGTAAATGAAATCATAGGATTGGGAGAAGAAATAAAATAATCTGTAATTGTTCAAAAAGTACTAAGATCTCTTCCTATGAGATTTGACCCTAAGATATCAACACTGGAAAAAATATCAAATCTAAACTCAATAAGCATGGACGAATTACATGGAATCTTCACAACATATGAAATGAGAATTGAAAATGAAAATCCATATATAAAAGAAGCATCCAAAAAGCATCCAAAAAGTCAAAGCAAAAGGGAAGGCAAAAAGAAGAACATAGCAATAGAAGTGACGTCTCGGAAGATGATGAAGAAGTGGCCAACTTTGTCAAAAGATTGACCAAGGGAGCTGACGGTAGGTATAGAGGTAAGCTTCCTTTAATTTGTTTTAATTGTGATGATATTGGTCATTTTGCTAACAAATGTCCTTATAAGAAAAAGAGAAATGATGAAAGTTACTCAAGAGGAAAACAAACATATAAAGGAAAAAGAACCACAAAGAAAGTTTTCAAGAAAAGCTTATGCATCAAAGAAGACATCTCATCATCAAATGAAGATGAAGTCAGTGACAATGAGACACAAAGAGTTCTATTCATGGCAGTAGAAGACTCTGATAAAGAAGAATCTGAAGAAGAATATGAAGAAGTCGAAGAAGAAATTGAAGAGGAAGAAGTTGACTATCGAGAGGAATTAATGTGTGCCATAGAAGTTATCAAAAAAGAAAAGAAGAAAAACAAGAAACTACAAGCAGAACTAGACAAGAAAGAAGACACTCAAGAACTAGAACAAATGATCACAAATTTGAAGGTTCAAATAGAAGAAGATAAAAGAATTGAAGAAGCACTCAAAGAACAACTAGAAGAAAAATACAAGATCATTGGAAATTTGGAAGAAGAGATTGTCACATTAAAAAAGGATATTCAAAAGAAAAATATGCAGAACAACTCAAAAGCTTTGGATGACATTATCAGCAGTAAAAAATCTCATCATGGAAAGTCTGGATTTGGATACAATCAGACAGAAAAAGGATCAAGATCCAAAACAATAGAGCAAGAAACATATCCAAAAAGCTTTGCAGAAACAATCAAGGGGGATAGGAAGATCTACAAGGAAGATTACTAGGACACTCCTCCACCAAGAAGATTCAGATTTCAGAAACAACAACCGACATATAGGCCTCATGAAGAAGAATAATTCATAAGAGTACCTCCTTTGAGAAGACCTTCAACTCCCAGGTATCAAA
Organism: Picea engelmannii; assembly: GCA_009831015.1. NCBI lineage: Eukaryota > Viridiplantae > Streptophyta > Pinopsida > Pinales > Pinaceae > Picea > Picea engelmannii. The sequence goes on along the minus strand of ML777053.1, from coordinate 416,341 downwards.
CTATATTTTTTGGTTTATGTTATGCATGTAATAATTTTGGACATAAAGTTGTGAATTGCAGAGCTAACAATAGGAACAAAAACAACTTTGAAAGTCATACACAAAGGGGTTATCCAAGAAGGCTTAGTGAAACACAAAGAAGAAGTTACAACAAGTTTGAATCTTTGAGCACTGAAGTGGAATGTTACAAATGTAACAATTTTGGACACATGGCCAAAGATTGCAGAATGACAATCCCTCTAGAGAACTGCAACAAAATAACAATAGTCACAGATAGGAACCTCATAAAAGAACATGGATAAGAAAGCATGATCAATATAGCAATGAAGAATGCACACTCACTCTACAAGCTAAGCAAACGAAATGTGGTTGGTATGTTGACAATGGGTGTTCAAAACACATGACAGGTGATAGAGACGAGTTTCTTACATTACAAAAAGAAATAGATGGATTAGTCTCCTTCGGAAATGATGATTCAACCAAAATCATTGGAAAAGGCACAGTCATAATTAGGAACGAGAATACAAAGGAAAAAATGTTCTACTAGTAGAAGATATGAAACATAATCTTCTAAGTGTGAGTCAAATGTGTGACCAAGGTCATAAAGTTACTTTCAATTCACAAAAGTGCGAGATAAGAAAAGAAGGTTCAGGGAAATTGATTGCTACAACTATGAGAACTTCAAGCAACATATATGTGTTAAGTGAAATTGGAAATGAAAAGCGTTGTATAGGAAAGGAAGATGAAAGTTGGCTATGGCACAAAAGAATGGGTCACATACATTTTGATAACCTTGTCAAAGTCAACAAAAGAGAAGCAGTTAGAGAAATACCCCAGATCATGAAACTAATCAACACTTTATGCAAGCATTGTCAACAAGGAAAGAAAACAAAGACCATGTTCAAATCAAAGGAATATTCAATGGAAAGACCACTGGAAATTGTGCATACTGATCTAGTTGGACCAACTACAACAAATGGCTTAAAATGTGAGAAATACTTTATGTTATTAGTTGATGTCAAATGATTATACAAGAATGAGTGCAGTTTGCTTTCTCAAGAATAAGTCAGAAGCTTTTGAAAACTTCAAGATCTACAAGGAAATGGTTGAAAATGAAATGGATTCAAAAATCAAATGCTTGAGATTTGATAATGGAGGAGAGTTCACTTCAAAGGAATTTATGGACTACTACAACAGTCATGGAATAAAAAGACAATTATCCGTTGCTAGGACACCTCAACAGAATGGAGTTGTTGAAAGAAATAGCAAGACAGTACAGGAAATGGCTCGAACAATGCTAATGGATTCAAAAATGTCAGATATTTTTTGGACACAGGCAGTACATACAACAATTCACATTCAAAACAGAGTAATGCTCAGAAACAACACTGAAAAAACTCCTTACGAGCTATGGAAATGAATACTAGCAAATGTAAAGCACTTCAGAGTTTTTGGAAGCAAATGCTATATCAAAAGAGAAGATGGAAGAATGGGAAAGTTTGACTCTTGTGTGGACAAAGGAGTACTTGTTGGTTACTCAAGTACAAGAAAAGAATACAAGTGTTACAACTTGAGATTGAACAAAGTGGTGGAAAGCATCAACATAACAATTGATGAAACAGGTAGACAACAATTAAAGGAAGAAGAAAATGAATCAATGAAACAACTTTACGAAGAAGAAACAAAAGATGAAAAAGAAGGGAAAGAGGAAGAGGATCCAACAGAAACAAAAGAGCAAGTTCAGAAAGTAACTCCAAAAACACTTAGTAGATGAGTACAGAAGAATCATCCTTCAGATCAGATTATCGGAAACAAAGACGCATGAGTTGAGACTAGAAGAAGAATCCATTCATCAGAACAAACACACCTAGCACTCACATCTACGATTGAACCAACCTAGTTTGAAGAGGCCAGCAAGGATGAATTTTGGAACAAGGCCATGGATGAAGAATTGGATCAAATAGACAAAAATGACACTTGGGAATTGGTTCCAAGACCAAAGGATAAGAATGTGATCGGCACAAAGTGGGTATACATGAATAAATTGAATGAAGATGGACAGGTTACAAGGAACAAAGCCAGATTGGTATGTAAAGTATATGCATAAGTTGAAGGAATCGACTTTGAAGAGACATTTGCCCCAGTTGCCTGAATGGAAGCAATCCGATTGTTTTTAGCTTATGGATGCTCCAAAAATATTAAAGTGTATCAGATGGACGTAAAATCATCTTTTCTGAATGGGGAACTTGAAGAAGAAGTCTACATTGAACAACCAGAAGGATTTCAGTTGTCAAAGAACGCAAATTGTGTGTGTAAATTAAAGAAGGCCTTGTATGGTCTAAAATAGGCTCCTATAGCATGGTACTCTAGACTGGATAAATATCTATAGCAGGTAGGGTTCAGAAAAGGAAGTGAAGACAACAACCTCTACATCAAGGTAAGTCAAGATAGTATTTTATTAATTGAAGTTTATGTTGATGATATTATTTTTGGTAGTGATGATGACAGGTTAAGCCAGAAATTTGCAAAGGATATGCATAATGAATTTGAAATGTCATTACTTGGAGAACTATCATTCTTTCTGGGACTTTAGATACGTCAAAGCAACCAAGGAATTTTTATTTCTCAAACCAAGTATATCAGAGAAATGCTAAAGAGGTTCGGAATGGAAGATTGCAAACCAGTTGCAAGTTAAGCAAAGATGATGATTCAAAGTCTACATATCATAGGCAATATAGGTCAATGATTGGTAGCCTACTATATGTGACAACATCTAGACCATATGTAATGCAACTAGTTGGACAGGTGGCACGATTTCAAGCAACACCAAACGAATCACATGTGTTAGTAGTGAAGAGGATTTTCAGATATCTCAAAGGAACAAAAGAGTTTGGATTATGGTATCCAAAAGGAAAGGATCTATCTCTTATTACCTACACAGATGCATATTGGGTAGGTTGTATTGGTGACCGACGAAGCACCAGTGGAACAACGTTCTACTTGGGTGAGTGTTTAGTATCATGGCTAAGCAAGAAACAATCATCAATATCTCTATCTACAGCCGAGGTAGAGTATATTGCAACAACAACATGTTGTACACAGGTTCTTTGGATGAAACAAACTATGATAGATATATAGGTTGAGTATGATGAGCCCATTCCAATCTATTGCGATAATACAAGCGCCATCGGTATCTCAAAGAACCCAGTGATGCACTCCAAGACGAAGCACATTCCAATCAAGTATCACTTTCTACGGGAACAGGTTGCAGAAAAGAACATAAGAGCTGAGTATGTGGGCAAAAAAGAACAAGTGACATACATATTTACAAAACCACTTCCACGGGAAGCCTTTGAGTATCTTCGCCAGAGACTCAGAGTTATTTCTACTCCAAAATGAATTCTTTTGAATTCTTGTCTTATATGTCTTAGATGTACACGAGGAAGCACCAGAAAGAGGAAAATTCAGTTAGGGGGAGCAGCCCTGGATGGAAATATACCTTTTCCATTGATGACAAAGGGGGAGAGATCTATCAGATGCAGAGGACAGAGGCACGATTCCAGGGGGAGCAATGGTCACAGAGATGCAAAGGACAGAGGCATGGTTTTAGGGGGAGCATGAGTGACATGACTTTAGTATTGCATGAAATGATTTCAGTATTGCATCAGAGTGTTTCCATCAATGCCAAAGGGGGATATTGTTGATTAAGGTTGGTTTTCATTGATGTCAACCCTTGAAGAAAGTTTGGTAGCAAATTTCGGTAGCACAAAGGTTTAGGTAATGGAACCAAGTTTGTTTCATGTATAATGGTATGAGTTTTGATATATTTACAATTAATACTATTCTATATGGATAGTACATGTCATGCCATTTTTTATGGTATGTGGAACGTCACATAACTCCTCATGGTTTGAGAGTTATATCCTTACGAAGTTGGAGGACCCTCATATGTAGGCTTGAAGCCCCAAAAGGTCAAAGAAGTTAAAGAGCTTGCAAAGAAGAAATTATTATTTAAATGGTAAAAAAAAGTGACAAAGTCAAGAAGGATTATTGAAATAATAAAGTGAAGTGACAAAATAAAAAAAGATTATAAAGTGAGGTGACAAAGTCAAGGAGGAATATTTAAATGATAAAGAAATGGAGAACTTTCTAATTATGGAAAGTGGTTAACTCTTAAAATGAGGAAAATAGGTTAAGTGACCTAGAAATGGGTTAAGTGGCCTAGAAATAAGTTGAGTGACCTAGAAATGGGTTAAATGACCTAGAAATGGGTTAAGTGACCTAGAAGTGGGTTAAGTGACCTAGAAGATGCCTTTAAGGAAGCTACTTGGAGAGTATAAATAAAATGCAAGGCTCTCTCATTTCAAATCACACTTGAGCATATTGAATATCTATAGGTGACTGAGGTAACCAAAGGATATCTAAGTTGAATTTCAGAGGGAAGGTGAAGAAAAGAAGGCCGAAATTCAAGGGAGGATAAATTCTTTTGATGATGCTTTCTAAGGTATGTTATTTACAGGTCATTTCACCATTTTTGCAATAAATTTTTTTCTAGAATGATTCATATTGTGGCCATTGAGGAAACATATCCATGTATCTGTGGTAAAAAATTCAGCTTGTGGTTCGTTGTATTTTTGGAGTTACACTCCATGGAAAATAAGGTTTGTGGCTAGTCTTGAAACTCGTCTAAAACAAGTGTTTCGGGTAAAATCGTCATAACTTCTTCATAACAGATCCAAATTCAGTAAGACTAAATGTGTTGGTTAGAGTACAGCCTTTAGTATTCTGTGTAACATTTTCAGATCCATTCAACAAATATTTTGTGCGGGGCACGCTCTACAAAGTTGCTCTCTAGAATAATCTGGAATTCAGCAAAGTATGTCATTTTTGCTATAACTCCTTTTCTGAAAGGTTCCAGGTAGTGCCACCTAGAGAAATTGCATAAAACAACTGAAGAACATTGTGTACTATTTTCATATCTTTATTCATTACATGTACATAGTTATGATTAGTTCAAGTTAGGGTTGTTGACTAATCTCAAACTAGTCATGTGAGACTAAAGAAAAGGTTGATGAAAATGCTTGTCTCTTGTTGTGAAAGTTAAGGAAGGTTTGCAGGTATGTGATCATATACATCAGGTCTATTACAAAGTTACAAATCATATTTTGATGATGAAATTGATGAGGGCTTTTGGTTAAGGTACATGTTGGGTACATGGTTGAGACAAGTAGTTGATGAGTTGGTACATACATGAGGTGTATAGTTGATGATGTTGGTACATTTTGATGAGTCATAGTTGATGAGTAGTTGGCACATGATTGGTACATACTTGGTACATGGTTGGATGCACTTGTTTATGGTACAGGTTGATTACATGTTCTTTTGGTAAAGGTTGGTGCATGGTTGATGCACTTGTTTATGGTACATGTTGATTACAGATTGAGGTACAGGTTGATGCATGGTTCAGGTTTATTGGTATAGGTTTACTATGGTATATCTCACAGTGATAGTGTGATAGTGGTTCCATCATTCTACTTATACTTCAGGGCAGTTGGACGGGGCAAGGACAGGTGGTTGTAGCCACCTTTCAATTGTAGCTGGAGAACATAGGGGGTTGTAGCCTCCTTTTGGTTGTAGTCGGAGAATAGGGGAGTTGAAGCTTCCCTCAAGTTGTAGCCTGAGAAACAAGGGGTTTGGAGCCTCCTTTCAGTTGCAGCTAGAAAAAAAAGGAAGTTGGTGCTTCCAATGAATGTAATTCTTCAAGACATATAAGAAAAAACATTATGTGGTTTTCTCCCGCTTTGGGTTTCCACGTAAAACACTGGTGTACTGTGTATGTGTATGATTGTTCATTTGTTCATTGCTTATTTACTCTGCAGTTATTGGATGATAATGCTACATTGATATAACACTTGGATTATATGGTTAAAAATGATTAAATTKCTCTATTACTGATTCACCCCCCTCTCAGTAATCCAACAAAGGTGGGGAGGAGGGGGGGGAAGAATATAATGGGGAGAAAGTGTTTTACTATGGAGAGGAGTTGTAGATCGTACAACCAAGGGGAGAGAAGGAGGATGGGTTTTGGATTCACCCCCTTCCCTCTCCAATCCATGTCATTTTTTTCTTTGGAATTTCAAAGGGGTAAGGGGGAAAGGGGAGGTCAGGGGTCCAAACTCCCTCCCCTTCAAATTTGCAAACACAAGAACACTATAGTTGAGCAAAAGAGAAATCCGTAGCAAAAGAGAAACCCATAATTAAAAGTGTCCAAGAGGGGTTCAAATCCCCTCCCTCTTTCAAATTTTTGGCAAGAAAACCACTTAGTCACTCAACAAACCAACACAATTTCTAAATTAAGCCTATTGCACCCAAAATTAGCCATAAATAATCATAACCAAAAATAATAATCCATCCACTTCTTTCCAAGTAAACCAATGATTTCTGAGCAAACCAACCAACAATTACCCAACACTTAGAACACCGACACATATAGAAAAAACATTCCAACCATAAAAAGATATTGAACTAGTAAAAAAATCTTGAACTAGCAATCTAATGCACTCAAACTCTCATAAACAACCTTATTCAAATTTTGAACCGATGAGAGGACATACTTTGACAATTAACTATTGGGTATGTGTTAAATTTTGTGCATGACCAACCCCATGCGTTGGTTGCATCGAGCACATGGGGGGTCATAGGGGGGCGACGACCCCCCTGTTCGAGGGGTTGCAAGGGGGCTGGATCCCCCAATTTGTTTTTGGTGGTTTTGGTGTCTGATTTAGTGGTTTTTAGCACACGCTTTGCGCCTTTGGAGGTTTTTTGGCGCATGGTGTTTCAACCCATGGTTTTTTAATTATGGTTAAGGAATCATGGTTGTAGTCTAATCTATATCAATGGATTAGGGGCTTTGGATGCCATGCGATCCTATATATATTACATTGTAAACAACGAGGATAAAAAGATAAGCATTAGAGGTGCAGCTCTAAGTAGGTTGTTGGTTTTCCCGGTTTGGGTTTCCAAGGTAAATCTTTTTGTATATGTGTGATTGCAATTGTATTATTTTCTGTTTTTTCAAGAATTTGTATGTGCATTGCATTACTGTAAAGGGTTAAAACTTACATTAACTTAGCCATAAACCATGGGAAAAACAACCATGGATGAAATTTGATCAAGAATGGAGTTTTTATTTTTGCAGTGGGTAGCATGGTGTACCTACTTATCTGAAGGAGTCATGTTGAAGGGTTGTATGGCTTGCTATCCTCCTACTTCCCACAAACCAAAGTTGGAACTAGAGCTCCCTCCCCTCTCCAACAAACTTGTTAAATGAGCTTGAGAGAGAGGGGGTAGGGACTTTGTATTTTCTAAAAAAAATAATTTTCCTTTTTCCAATTTTGTATGGGAGGGGGTGTGTGGCAGGCCATGTGCTCCTTCCCCTTGCCTTTTTTCATTATTATTTCCCTCAAAATGTGCGCAAAGTCAACATAGTTGACTTTGACATTCACTAAAGGAGACCAAGAATGAGGCCGGATGAGATGGAGTCGGAATGCAATGTGGGGCACATTGTTGAAAATGTATTAACAAGCCTATCAAGACTATGCAATCAACCGAATGATATGGTGCCACCTAGGCCCTCAATTTTGGCCAGGAAGATATGCCATCTAAACCCTAATTTGCTAGTGGGGCCTACATCGTACTTAAACTTGTGAAGGTTGACACATTGCCATATGATATCTAATCGAGGAAAACAAAGTATCACTGATTGATTAATTCAACAACGTGGACACAAAACTCTAAGATGAGGTTGTTAAATGATGTTTTGACTAGCTTGGACCTCTGCCATGCATGTTGGTTAGAGCATCCAGTCTCAACCAATTCAAAGATTTCTATCAATTCTAACTAGGTCATACGATGCAAAAATGAGGAAAATGAGGCACCATTGGAAATGTGTTTGAGTCAAATATAGCATGGAATTCCCAATTTTTCGATTATGATCCCATCAACAACATTTTTTAACCCTAACCCAATGTCACCAAATTGGCCCCTAAAACTAGTCCTGAAATTGCGAAGGCTCGTTCTCAACAGCGAGGGGTTGAAACTTGGCATGTGATATACTATTGGAAAGATATTTCACTTCCCTACATCACATGTAGGCCCAATTATCCTTTTGAGTCATATTTCAAAACATAAACTAATAAGTCACAACTATGAAATTTGGCCATTTAAGAGATGTGCAACTCACGCCCTTCATACACTAGTCATACAAATTCAGAATACGGAAAATGATATCTAATTGAAAAACTTATCTCTAATTCTATAGAGTAAAACCGCTATATTTTTAATAAAATGAACATAAGTCATTTGATATTCTACAAAAAATTATGTTCATATGGGACCTACCTAGTGACCAACAAAAGGGGCCAACTTTTAAAATTTTGCAAACTAAGTCCTCACTTCATGAAATCTAAAATGAGCAGTCTTGATATAGGGAATCTCACATGGGAGGATTTTGAAACTACAAAATAGTCTCTGAATGGCCTCCCATATGGGGAAAATACTATGATCCTAAAACATGTTGAACAAGGCCGGATTGAGCCCACTTGGGTGCCAACAAGATGTTGTTGGACACAATGGTATTAATGATTTCCATGAGGATGTCCAATATGTGATAGTAGTCCAGGGAATAATATAAATTTGAAATCCATTTATCCCTTATAACTCTATGATTGATAATTGAGGCATTGTCCAAATTGAAATTTGAACCCTGTAACTGACTTGAATTGAGACTAAGTGACTTAAAATCAATGACCGATACTCTTCTAATATCTAATAAGTTACTAGGTGCTCGAATGAACCTCTAAAAGTAACCCCATGATACTATTTAATAGGAAATGTCCATGGTAACTATGACTCCTAACATCAAGCAGCTTCCCTGAGGAAGACACTAAGTCAGTTACAACGACTCACCACGAAACCAGCACCGTCGAGGCAAAAATGGAGGAGTTCCACATCTGCTACGTCGAGGAGGAGTTCCTGGAGGAGCTCCTCCATATGGCCTCTCAGGACGCCTCACTCCTAGCAGGCCACAATTATTCCAGAGCCACAGTGAGAGAAGAGGACCTCGGGAAGAAGGTAGGAGCACAGGGATGGAGCGCGATAGCAGAGCACCAGGACAGAGCAGAGGATGGAATGTAGACTGCAACAAGCGAGGTTGTGGAGGGTGGCACGTCGAAGGAGGGTGGCGAGGTCCTTGTGCCACTTCCCATATCGATTGCACCAGAACAATGATGTGTGCCCCCACCCTTCTTCCACCCAAAACAATTAAATTTGGTGTTTGACCTGAGAAGCCAGATGGAAGACTAGGTCTACCGTGGCACACTCATGCAGCAACGCATCGATATGTTGTACAAAGCTTTCTCCAATGTGCTAGTAGGGCAAAGATGTTCGACATGTGCAAGACCTTATGCTCTTCCAACTCGGGATGGACCGCACAACGAAGACCCTGACCAGGCCACCTCTGGCACCAACGGGTAATTGCATGGCTAGGAGTGCTTTCTGGTTTTGGTTAGGTGTTCCGGTTCTGGTTAGGGGTTCAGTCAGTTCAAACTCTTTAATGTTCAGTCTAGTTTCAATTTCAGTTTATATGGTTAATGTACAGACTACAGGTCGCCACCCATCTCGGTTTCCTCTGAGTAGGGAAGATGGTGATCCGCCTCTTTTGGACATGGATATCCAAGGCTGCCAATTGTTCCAGTTTATGCTAATTTGGAAAAACAACTGGCAGCCTAAGGACAAATGTTTTTTTGCATATGATATAATACAATAGGATCTACCCCTCTTTTTATTACAACAAAATAAATATGACTCCTACCATTGTCTTTGACTGGAACTGCAAGTTGATATGCTACTTAGAGCAACCCTCCTGCTAGGTTGAGAAGATAAAAAATGAGAGACATCATGTTGAGCCCAAAGCAATTTTTTGGGTCAACAAGGACATTTTTCTGAAGATTTTATTGTGGAATGTTTCTAAATCATGGATTCTTCTGTTGTTGGGTTATGTCTCACATGTCTAGTAGGATTTTCCTTTCTATCAAGTTATCTTGTGTGATTTGGTGAAAACTTGCTTTATTATTTTCAACAAATAATTTAGATGTGCTTTGCTAATTAGTTTCTTATATTTTTCATGATATATGTTGTCATTTAATACATTTACCATTGTAGAAATAATTACTTAGCTAATTATGAATCGAATGGAAAATCATTGTGTGATGTTCTAGTAGATTTCCCCTTTATACAATAGTTAATTTGTGTTTCCAAGGAATATGCATGTAGTTGTATTTTTTCAGTAGAGTTGTTTCTTGGGAGAATAAAGTTACGAATTACTTTCATTCATTGTTTTTTAGAGTTACCTATTGGGATTAGGCTTGTTTAAAACTCATTTAGATTATATTTATTTATTGTATTTCACGTATAATAGAAAAGAGTAAAAACAAAAATACTTTTGAAACACATTATAAAGCCCATTGAATGGTTTTCTGATCATAACCCAAAGGATTATTCCATTCCAACTAGGGGAGAGTCTAATTGGGCTTCTTCCTTGGGTCTAATCCCTATTTTTGAGTATTGGGAATCCAACCCCCTTAATAGCTTATTCTCCATCTTTGTCATCCTCTAGTTAAATATTTGGAAATGTTCCTTCAGGTGTTTGTTCTCTTCTTGAAGCTAAACATTGATGGCTGATAGGTTTTCCAGCCTTTCTTTGTTGGCTTTACCCTTGCTAGGTCTGCAAGGTTATGGTATTTGCATCACAATCAAGGATTCAACGGATCTAATACCATATGATTCATAATTGAGGGGCTTATAATGCACTCGTTTCACCAACACAAATGCTTTGTGGAATTAAAAAAAAAAATGGTTTCTACCCTTACTCTATCGAAGTTGAGATTAGGCTTCTTCAATTGCTTTTTAGAATTGAATGCTCTGGGTCCAATACTTAGGTACTTGGCTAGCTTATGTATTGTGTTTCAAAGTCCAATGCTCATAGGAAAATCCAATTGAACTTTGATTTCAATTGCCTAAAAAAGATCAACCTCCGAGAAGTACAAATGGTCAATCACAACACTATAAATCACCCCCGATGGAATAGGAATTTTAGGTGTTTTTAAAACAAAAATGCATTGCTTTGAATGTGCATCCCTAGTACTTGAACCAAACACAAATCTATTCTCAATTATACTAGCACAATGCCCACTCTTCTATCTGGGTTCGAGCAAATAAGAACTATGTTATGACAATGCTTTGTGGTTTTATATTTGCACACACAACTCCAATTGTAAACCTATCCCTCCACACATCTCTAGTCACTTTTCCTTGGATATTTTTGTTATGTAGGATTGGATGCAATTTCTAACTCAACTCAATGACCCTTCAATTGTAATTACCATACGTATGTATTAATACTTCAACTTAGGTTTTAATACAGGCAAACAATACTCGTGTATATAGTGTTTTTCCCTAATGTATAGCTTGAATATAATCAAATGTAGAGTTATAAACCCAATACCAATGAACTAACAAAGGGACTCCAATAATGTAGGGATTGAAGGACTGTTGTGGTTTATGAGGAAGAATGCCCAACAATTTCAATGTATTTGTTTCTTGTAGCAATGCCAAATTGAAAGAAGGTAGTTAACATGTTTAATTACTTATTGGGGCATTCAATAACCATCTCTAACTATCCAAACAAGACACAATCGAAGAAGAAAATGCCATGGTGAACTCTTTGGATTGGATATCCAATACAAATAACAAAATGTTGAGTGTATCTCTCCCAAGCAAGCGATGCCCTGCCACAGTTGTGTATAGACCGTATGATCATGTACGGTTTTTGTGAAGCTTGTAGGGATTGTAAATGGCTCAGAGGATGTGTATGACCTCTTGGAAAACCAAGGTTAACCTTGAATTCACCTAACAAGTAAGATCAATGCTTAGAGGAGAGGGGTATGACCCATACAAAGACAAAAAAGACCAATAATGCTTAAAAATGCCCAACTATCCACCAAATAAATTAATTTATAAACCTCCCAGAGAAGTGCAATGACTTTGAGGTGGTAGATCTTGATCTCTAGGCTTGGAGATGCATCCCACAGTGGTATTAATAGAGTTTTTATACTCTATATTAGATAAGGAAAACCAATAATGTAGTAAATCCACAAGTTTGTTTACATATGCCCCTCATTCACACTCCCGCTCCCATTAATATCAAAGATAATCTCTATTATCAAGACATAAACGAGTTGACATTGTAAAACAATAACACACAGAGAAAAAATTGCACATAGAGACATAATTTATCATGAAAATCCAAATGGGAAAACCAATGTTTAATGGTTGTTCAATGCTCTTATTTTGACAATTTTTGGTGCAATGTAGGTCATTGCTCTACATCCATTCAACAATTCACAAAACTCCTTCTCCTTTGCATTCTCTGCTCCTAACCCACCAAAAAGACCCTTTGAGAGTGAAAGTACAAGAATAAATAGGGAGAGTTGGGGTAATGGTGAGGCCAATAGGCCTAACCTTTCATTTCCCACTCCTTAGTCTTTTCTTTCCTATCTTCATTTTCTATTTAATTTAATTCTTGTTTTCTTCTCCTTTATCTTATTCCAGTTTATTTTGTATTGTGTTTTACATAGTTACCAACCTTCATTAATCATCAAATTTCCTTATATATTGATGCTTACAACAATTGCTTAGAGATCGAATCCATTTTGGATCACACCTCCCAATTAAGAGGATTTTTGGTCTCCAAAAGTTTAGAGGAAAAATATGGATCAATGTGCCTTTTATTTGCTTCTCTGAAACATGACTCTGACTCCTGGCTACAACTTGTGGCTTTGGTTACTAGCTCTTGTTCTAGTTATGGATCTAGCTCTCACTCATGGCTCTAGCTACTAGTTGTTGTTGCATTTGGTATACTTGTTGCTTCGTTTGAGTTTTGTTGTCGGTTGAGTCTTTGAACTCTTCTTGTCACTACCCTTCTACAATATACCACAAGAAGGATGAGGTGATAACGGACTGCCATATTCATGTATTGTTTCTTTTTATTTTGATGAGTAGGCCAACTCTACCATGTCTTTATCCTTTCCAATCATGATCTTGGATTTCATGGCCTTTTCTTCCATGCCATCGAAACCCAGGCCTTCTTGCTTGACCCTCTGTTAAGACACAATGGGGCTTAAGATGCCTTGTCTTGTCTTGTCTATCCCTTGTACACCATAGCCCATCTACCTTAACAATTTTGATCTAATTCCTTCGGTATGATTTTCAAATTCACTAATTTTCTCTTGAGAAATGTCTACAAAAGGTGAGCTTAATAAAGTTGTTTTGGCCATGGTGTCAGCTTTGATAGTGTCAATGGAAGGTAGCTTTACTTCTCTGTGCTTCTGCACAATTTCTTGGAGATTTGCTAAAGCCCCCTCCTTCTCTGCCAACTCTTATTGCAGATGAGTCATCATCTAAGTGAACCTATCCTCCTACTAATTGTTCAACTGGATGAACTTCTCTCCCAAGTGTACAAGTTGAACTCTCTTATTATCAAAATCTTCCATAACTGTACTGAGGGAATCTTGGTGTTCAACAAATTGCTTCTCTAGGATTGGTAGTTGTCTTGTCAATCTCTCAAGGTACTTCTCCATCTCTGTCATCCTCTGGTTAAACATCTAGACCTCTTCCTTCAAGTGCTTGTTCTCTTCTTGAAGCTAAACATTGATGGCATGTAGGTCTTCAAACCTTTCTTTGTTTGCTTTACCCATGCTAGGTTTGCAAGGTTGTGGCAACTATGTCATGGTTAAGGATTCAACAACTCTGGTACCATATTATCTGTAATTGAGGGGCTTATAGTCCACTCGCTTCACCAACACAAATGCATTGCATAATTTAAAAATTGGTTTATGCTCTTACTTTGTCAAAGTTGAGATTAGGCTTCTTCAATCATTATTCAGACTTCAATGCTCTAGGTTCAAGACTTGGGTACTTGCTTGACTTTTTTATGATGTTTCCAAGGCCAATTATCGACCTTCAACAAAAAATCGACCTTCGAGAAATATAAATGGTCAATCATAATGCTATAAATCATTGCTAATGGAATAGGAACTTCGATTGTTTTTAAAAACAACAATGCATTGGTTTGAATGTGCATCTCCAACACTTGAACCAAGGACAAATTTGTTCTGAGTTATGCCAATAGAATGCTCGCTCTTATATCATAGTTTAAGCAAACAAGAACTATGTTATGACAGTGCCCTATGGTTTTATATTTGCACACACAACTCCAATTGTAAACTTGTCCCTCCACACATCTCTAGTCACCTTTCCTTGAATAGTTTTGTTATGTAGGCTTGGATGGAATTGCTAAATCAAGTCAATGACCCTTTAGTTGCAATTACCATACATATGTATCCAGACTTTAGCTTCAGTTTTATACATGAAAACAATGCTCATGTATATAATGTCTTTCTTTAATGGCTGGAATGTCACAACAATGCCTTCACAAGTATATATATATATATATATATATATATATAATGGGAAGCACCCTCGAGATGACTATAATTTCCAACCCAAATACATAGCTTGATTATAATCAAATGCACAACTGCAAACCCAATACCAATGATTTAACAAAGGGACTCCAACGTTGTAGGGAGTAAAGGACTATTGTGGTTTATGAGAAAGAATGTCCAACAATTCTAATGCATTTTCTTCTTGTAGTGATGCACATCGATGAGAGAATGTGGAGCTACATGCATTTGCTTGGCTATAGCTAAGCTTGATGCCGAAAACTCAATCAATTTAACAATTGTTATAGCTATAACTACTTGCTAAATAAACCAACGATTTAGTCATGGATAAATCACATTATATATATCCCATAGGCATAATCAAGGTTGGGAATTTAGTCACGATTGAATAAATACAAGGACGTGTTGTGATATTACTCAATGATATAACCAAATGATAAAGCATAGGCTATAGAAAATTTGTGTATGGAAAAGAGGTGGTAACCAAATTGAAAGAAGGTAGTTAGTAGGTTTAATTATTTATTGATCCATTCAATGACCATTTCTAGCCATTGAAACAAGACACATTCGAAGAAGAAAATTCCATAGTGAACTCTATGGATTGGATAGCTAATACAAACAATGAAACTCTAAGTGTATCTCTCCCAAGCAAGGGACACCCTCCCACAACTTTGTACGGATCGTATGGTTGTTGTACGGCCATGTATGGTCTCTGTGAAGCTTGCAGGGATTGTAAATAGCTTGGAGGATGTGTACAACCTCTTGAATAACCAAGGTTGATCTTGAATTCACCCAACATGTAAGAGAAATGCTTAGAGGAGAGGAGTACAAATTATAGAGTTACATTCAAGTTATAGAGTTACAAGATTTATGGTATAAGTTTTAATATTATGAATCGTTCTTCATGATGATGAGCAACAAATTTTCCAATCATAAGATTACCATCAAGAAGGCCATCACTACAATTCATTTCAAGAGGAAAGGGGATCAAAATGAAACTATATTTGGGTACAATAAAGTCATCATTTCAACTAAAGGAGCATTTGAAAATATGATAGCCAAAGAAACATCAAGAAAACAAGGCCAACAACATTAATTTGAAAAAATGAACTTCTCAAAGTTAAGAACCCAAATGAGCTACAAGTTAGGTGTAAAGAGCTACAAACTTCATGATTTACAGGCCTATAGAATCTATTTTCAATTCAATTACGCACTTCTCATCCTACATGCCTCTTACATTCATTGTAAAATCAACTACAAACTTCTGCATTTCGAACAATTCCTCACTACAAACTTCTACATTTCCATCCATTATGTGCTACAAACTTATGCTTTCCCAACAATTATGCACTACAAACTTATGCATTTCCAACAATTCTACACTACAGACTTCTGCAATTGCAATATATAAGGGTTAGCTTCATGGATGGGGTTTGCTATAAGATTTTGATATATGGCACATAAATCTTCTACACAAATTCTTATTGAATCATTCAAAATGGGCAACACTTGTTCATATTTAGTTCTTAAAAAAAAACAAAAAAACTCGGGTATATCCATCTCTTTCTCTAAAAATTCACTCAAAATCCTTTATTTTTCAAGAAACATTAGATTAAATTTATATGGCTATTATTGTTCCCAAATCATCAAATTCCTTTGATCCCTTCATCATTTCCCCACCCAATTTTTTTGAGGGAAATCTACTTTCCCTTACATATCGACCAAGGGTGGCCAAATTCTTTAGTTGGGGGGAAGTTTCTATTTTTTCAACTATCTCTCATCATGTTTCAAATTACTAAAGAAACTCAAAATCTCAAAACCAAAAATTTTCAAATGGAAATCTATTGTTGAGTCATCAATTTGGAAACATTGAATGGAGGATTTGAAGATTTAGGAATTTCTAGCCCCCTTCACGTGGATTTCCATTATTCATGGATTCCCTAGCGAGGCAATTGATTTTAGGTGGGCTAGTAGTCAATCAACTTAAGCTTAAAAAGTGAAGCCACAATAGAAATCAAAGGTGAGAAACCACAACATAGGGGAGTTTTATGATAAAGGCCATTACACACATGAGAGTTAGCTCATTTATACAATGTGATTGATGTAGGTTAGCTCATTTATACAATATGATTGCCTACAATATTGTGCAACAATAATAAGCTTGAGATCTTGAGAGAGGGAGCCATAAGCAAAGAAAAGGATAGTGCACATAGGAAGAGTGAATTTGTTCCAACTCAAAAGACTAACACTGTAAGCAAAGATGTAAGAAGAATCTATTTTCAAGCAAAAGTGCCATTACAATTTATCTTTTAGTGGCAGTGTGTTTTTTAACAGAGGAGCACTAGTTGTTTCTCTTTAGAGAAGTGCCATTATAATATAATTTGTAGCATAGGAGTGCCATTAAGTGCCATTGTAGTTTACGATATTTATGAAGGATTCCATTCACTTTGTTTTTGAAGAATGCTAAAGCTTTATAGTCGAAGGATATGGAATGCTATGAATCAAAAAGTGCATGGAGTCTTCTATTAAACATGTGAGGCTATCATGGATATTCTTTGTTTATGAATGAAGATGTGCATGGATGATCCTAATCAAAGATTAATATTAGAATAGTTGCCACTAAAAAACATCATTGAGCACTAAAGATTCATTTACTAGTAGTTGTAGAAAAATCTCCAAGACAAGGTTTAGTTCAAAGGCTTAATATGTTCTTTCCATTTGAACCATGCTCGATGAAATGATAAAGAGATAATTATCAAACAAATTTTTGTTGTTTGGTCGGACAAACTTCAATTGAAGAGAAATACTCATTTTGGATATGTTATGGTTGGCAATTAAAGGATCCATGCAGGGAGGGTTAATCAAGAGTAGATGAACAAATAACACCACGCGTTGTTTAGAGTTTTGATTCATTTTAATATCTGGCAACCCTTCAGTTGGAGGGCATGATGAGACCCAAAATTACACTTTTATCTCATCCATTTCTCATCCATTTTTGCCTTCTATAATTTTAATTCTACATTAATACTCTCCTGCTCTCTACACACTCATATATATATATATATACATATACTTAATGATTAATGATTATAATTATTGTATTTTTTTTCAACATAAAAAGCGTAATTTTATTCATCTTAAGAGAACCAAATTACATTTTGTAGGTGCTTTTAAGGACATCTATCAACCTTGGATAAAAAGATCCAAGAAAAACAAGGCTAAAAGCCCTAAGAGAAAGTACAACCTGAAGGCATCAGAGATCAAAAGGACATATACAGTAATCCAAGAATGGAAATGAGAACAACCAAGGGTCAAGGCTCCCACTAGGAGAGAAAAACATCGAGAGAAACAAATAAAAAAGAAACTCCGAAAATTGGACGGACCAGGTCAGAGCGATATAATAGCCACACACCAAAGCACCAATTTGTGTATACATCAAACCATGAACATACCATAAAACTGGATGGACCAGGTCAAAGAGGTATAACAACCACACACCAAAAGCACTGATTTGTGTATACATCAAACCCTGAACATACCAAAAAACTGGAGAAGAGAACCACAAACTGCAGGGAACTAACCCCCAAGAAAACCCTGCCGAGAGCGAGCGAACCAACCAAGAAATACCAGAAATGAAACATACTAGGTATGAGCGACATACATACCCCTCAAAGGGAAGAGAGATTCCAAGAACTATCTGATCCACCGACTGCAATATCAGAACTCGGCAAAAAATATTTGAAACCATATCCAAACATCAAGGGTATGCATCAAACCCTGACAATGATCCCGAAACAAGGAGGTAGATCTAGAAGAAGGCCCACAAGGGATGGGGAGAAGCCCCACAGAGAGATGGCGCCAAAAAAGATGGAGAAGGCCGCAGAACCTGGCTATATTGAAGAAATAAAAAACGAAAGAAAAGAGGGAAAGGCACGGAGCCGAAAGCACCTAGCTCGTCCCAAACCCTCCACACCGCACATGCATCAGGTACCCAAGTCGAACCAACATGAATCCGCCGAAGCCTAGAGAAAAACTGAACGAACTCGCCATAGCATAAAAAAACCCGGATCCAGATTCGCAGACAGGAACATGAGCATGGGAGAAGGTCATTACAGAGGCTGTCGCGATCCAGAGCCCAGGCACAAACTTGCATGCTAGAAAGAAGAAAAGAAATGCGGGACTGCGGCTAGGGTTTCCCTAGCCGCAGTCCCAATCTGCTCTTCAAAGATGTGTAATATAATATAATAATGATAATTTGACTTTCATTATAATTATTGTATTGATCATATGATATTTATAAAGACTTATATTTTTCATTACTCATCATTTTCATCATTTTTCACAAAGAAAACTTAAAAATTTAAATTAATATTTTAATTGAATACAACACACATGCACACATATAAGATGTGTTTTGTAACTAAATATTTTGTATTCAAATTTGCCATGCATTAAAAAAAAAACTTATATATTTATGAAGAGAATTTTGATTTTTAATTTTCATTGATATATATTCTAAAAACAAATAATCAGGATAATATTTGGTTTCAATTATGAGATTAAGACTAAATGTTATTAAAAAACAAATGACCTAAGTGGAAGTAGCATTGAGCTCTCTCTTCTATACTGTATAGGTTGAAAATGTCTTTTGGTTTTGGAGTAAGATCTAAACCACTTCTATTTGGCTAAGAGTTCATCTTTTTAAACTTGTGATAAGTTGGTTCTTTCAGAATCATTGCATCAATTTTTTATTCGACGTTTCGGACCAAACAAATGTGGTCCATCATCAGGAAGAGTTTTTAAGATATGAAGGAAATTTGAAAATCATCAGGTGTATAAATATGAAAAGTTTTTTAGTAAAGAGCCGACTTATTAAAAATAAATAAGACATAAGAAATTACTAATCAATTATTAATCAAATAATACTAATTAGTTTCTAGAATATGTCCTTGTGGTTAGTGTTGGGATCAAATTTTGACTGATCTTCCAGCCATCATCTCTGTTTAGATTGTTTGGTTGCTTTTCAATTTCGATGGCTTCCCTAAATTTTCTATTGTGATAGTGATCTACTTTGGCAAGAATTTTGGCCTCTTCAATACAAATATGATGTTTTGTTTTATCTGAATGTTCTTCCAAAGCCGAGGGACGAGTGCGATTGTGCTTGATATCAGTGACGTGTTCTTGAATTCTGATTCTAAAGGATCGACCTGTTTCCCCTATGTATTGTTTACCACATGAGCAAGGGATCATATAGACACCTTTTTGTTCAATGGGATCAACATGGTCTTTGACTGACCTAAGAGAATTCCTAATAGTGTTTATGGGTTTGAAAGTTGCTCCAATATTTTTCTTCTTCAAAATCCTAGCAACCTTGTCTGTTGTTCCTTGTATGTATGATAACTTTGGACACATCATTATTTGTTTGTGTCTTACTTCTAGGACTTTTAAAGACATTCTGAAAGGCTCTAAGCACTTTATGTTTTTTAAACTTAGTAACCCTTGAATTAAATTGACGAATCAATCCATATTGGGGAATAGTACCACTTGTCTTCAATATTATTTAACAACTACATTATGATAACTTAATCAATAATAATTTTCTTCACTATTATCAACCACTAAATTATAATAAATTTGAAAAATAAAAATAAATCTCATTACAAACAAAACAACATATAATTTTATTAAGAGGAAAAAAAATCCACAGACATATATTTATGAAAAGAATTCCAGGTTTAAATAATCATCCACATATATTCTTATGAAGTGTAACCGAGCAGAAAAAATTATCGGATTAAGTGGACACACAGATCGAGGTATTCATATAACGAACATCACTTTCTCTTTCTTTGTTAGTAGCGAACCAATTCCTTCACAGTTTGTATAGTTCTTTTTTTCCTCTTTCATCGACTTCTTGATGGGTCGACACAAAAAACGAAGGAATTATAATGCGAAAGGGAGGTGATATAAGAGATTCTCACACAACGAACCTCTCAGACTGGCCATAAATTTGTAAAGAATACATCAAATCTTTTGTACTCTGCATCGGAAAATCGCAAGGAATCAACCAGGGGATGAAACAGGCAATGGAGGGTTTATACGAAAGTGAGAGTGGCCATGGGAATGGAGGCTCCAGGAGAATCGATAGGGCATTCAAAAAAAAGCGGGGTGAAGGAAGAGCGAATGAATATCATCAACCAGACCAGAGAACGTTTCAGCCATTTTTTCTACCGATTTCCAGAGGGCGAATCTTCTGCAGATGTCTAAAGTAAGTAGAACTCGGATGGATCTCCTTCCTTCCCTATTTGTGATTTACTATGATTGATTACGATTCAAAATTTTACAGGTTTTCTGGAATCTTTGTGGAGAGATCGACATGAATAGGACCAAGATTAACTGCGATAATGGCAGCAGTGATCTGAAAAGAAAACAGCGAGGTAACCCTGTAGGTATTGTGATTAATATTTAGAAATCTGAAATCATCTTGGTTAATATTAACAACCAACGGATATCTCTTTAAGTTTTTGTTTATAGCACCAGTGAGTTAGAATCTGGTTTATTTTCGTAGCAGGCAGCGTTTAGGGCTTGGTTATCTTCTGCTTCTTACCACGGGTTTATTATGTTACATGACAGAGACAAAAGAATATGGCCAATGATGATGTTTTCTCATTATTTCCGTCATCACGTTTGGAGTTGGCATTTCAAGATGAGGGTGGGACGACGTTTGGAGTTATGAGGGTGAGAGGAGCTGGAGTTAATGATTTTGCATATTTTCGCCCTTCAGGTAGGCGCATACATTCAACTATAGTAGCTTTACTGTCTTCCTTATAAACATCCCCAAAATGTTCCAATTCCAACTACCCTAAATCTTCAAAGTTGTTTGCCTCTTCTCCCTCCCATTCTGCATCCTCCAAATGGTATTGACATTTCTTCTATGGTTTGCATAATGGTGAGTTTTGTTTGTATTTTCATCTCCATAGGCCAACCAGAGAGTCCTGCTCCCAAGTTTCCACTCAGCCTCGTTGGATTCAAGAAGCTTTCTCATTTGAAGTTCCAAAATATTGACAACCTCCTTAATTTCCTCACTTTCAGAACACACCATCTCATCCTCATAATATTGTTTGAGTTGGGATTCCATCTCCATGAGCTCCTTCTCATCTTTAGTCCTCTTTTCAATAGCCCATCTGGTAGCCACTTTCTTAATCAGCATGAGATTGTCTGCAAACTGTATAGTAGTAGAAGACTGCCTAGTTTTTCTGAATGGAATCCAAGTTCTTTTCATTAAAGAGACAAAGTCCTGATCCTTGAGCCATTTAGGATTATACTTGAATGGACTCGATCGCTTGGGACCACCTTTTGTAAATTTAAATAGAATAGGGTTGTGGTCAGAGTCCCTCCTTGAACCAACCCATTGCCTAATCAACAGTTGATCATTTGTGAATTGTTCTAAGATTAAAAACCTGCCCACTATTTTTGAAATCCTCCCCTCCCCTACTCTCTTATCCCTCCATGTAGGGCAATAGTAGAAACATCTATCAATCCCACCTCCTCAAAACCTCTAATGAAGAAATCAGTTGGGTTAAGCTTAGCAAGTGTCCCCTAGATCTCAGCATGACCTAAGGAGAAGTTTAAGTCACCCCTTAGAATAACCCTATTTTGGTTCAACACTCCCATGCCAAACACCTTCGTCCAATATTCTTCTATATCAAGATAAGGCCCATAGATGTTCAGGGCTGTCAAATCCATCCCTATCTCCTAGGGAAAAAAACACTTCCCAAACCCGAGAAGAAAGCTAATGAACCAGTACAATGAAAACCATTAGATTTCCACCCTACCACCAACCCGACAGACTTACCCCTAGCATCCAAACAAATAAAATCCAATGCCCCCATTAACTTTTCCAAATCATGAACCACTTTTTTCCCTTAACACATAGTCTCTTGTAATAGAATGATGTTAGGATTATACACTCGTATAAGTCTCTTCAAGGTCAATCTTTTTGTGGGATGGCCTAACCCTATAACATTTATAGTTAGACAAATCATGAGGGAAGGGGGCTCGAGTTGTAAATTCTCTAAGAATCCCTGTTAACAATGACTTCTTTCCTTCCACAACCTCAATGGTTGTTCTTTCTTGGGCTAAGGAGAGGTTTGACCTTTTGCCCCTACCCAAATCTTTTCCCCCTTTACTTGGATTGGGTCCAAGGCCTCCCTCATATTCCCCACACTCTGCACCTACATGAACCCTAGAATGAAGATTATAAGGTCCTTTTGACAACATCCCCTCATTTTCATCCAAAGCTAATAAATGTTTTGGAGTACAGTGACCAGGTATATCATGGTTTGGAATCGTGTCCATGGGACCCTACTCAACATCTAGTAGGGCTCCTAAAGAAATATCTATTGACCCCCAAGGAAATTTCAAATAAGAACCCTCCAACCCTTTAATATAGTTCCCATGCAATCCAATGGAACCACCCACCCATGCATTCCAACCCTAAGAACACAAAATTTTCTTAGACCATGTCAATGAAGGAAGGTTTTTCAATGACTTACTGAGACATAACTATGCATAAGACACGAGCCCCATCTGTCTAAACTCTGGTCATTAACATAGGCACATCATGTTTTAACCATTAAATTTTGGGGTATCAAAGATTGAAATTAATTAGTAGTAGATTAAATTTAGGGGCCTCCATGATTTTCCATAGATTGTACATGGAGAGCGAAATTATAATTCATCATTGTGTCTTTAATATAATAACTTTTTTTTAAGAACATAATTGTTGAAAAAGTTGTATGAGTCGTGATACGTGATTTTAAATTGTCTATATGCTGGCAAGTTGGCCAGATGGGCCCACTGTTAGAGTTTGCAGCATAGTGAGTCATTCTTCAAGGCTGCCTTGTGTAGGTTGACTTGAGGCTTGGAGAAGAGCCTTATTTGAGACAAGACAAAAAGTCTTGTGAGCTTTGTATAAGCAAAAGCCAAGACAAGAGTATATTGCTGATCAGTGTTATTTGTGACCAGACTAAGTGACCTCATGCGTTGAGGTATTGCCTTGTGTAGGGAAAAGTGGCGTGTGAGGTTCTTGTAGGCCATACAATTGACCATGAGTGGAGGACCAGATGGTCACATCCTAAGACAAATGATCTTTCTTATACGTGAGATGCAAATCATGTATATGTGATGAGCTAGTATGATGGCACGTGAGACCATGGCTGCCATGAAAGACTTGTGATTGTTGGAAGAAAGAAGAAGAGTCGAGCCTGTAGAAAAGTCGAGTTGCAAAGATGAGCTGCAAGTCGAGTCATGCAAAGACGAGTTGTCAAGTTCGAGTTGTTAAAATTAATGCAGCTGCAAGAGCCATTCTCCGAAAAGATGGCGAAGACCCTAGTTGTGATCCAGGGCCCCTAGTACACTCCTAGGGTTCTTGGTCTGCGACCAAGTAGTTAGAGCCATGACAAAAGACCCTAGTTGGCCCCCCAATGTATTTCTGGGGTTCTTGGTCATGGACCAAGCAGTTTGATGATATAAGTCCCTAGATGTGTTATGGACCAAGCAATTTGATGATATAAGTCCCTAGATGTGTTCTAGGGCCCGTAGATGTGTTCCAAGGAATCCTTGTTTAGCACTTGTATTGATCCTTGGTTGTGTACCTTTGTGGTTAAGCCCCTAGATATATTCTAGGGTCCCTAGATGTGTTCTGGGGTATTCTGGTCTGGGACCAGGCAGTTTCTTGGTTTAAGTACCAAGCCGAGATGATGTGTGACTTTCTTCTCTCTCTCGGGATGGTCCATGTGACCTAGGAGCAGTCAAGAAGAAAGATGTGATCACGTCATTAGCCTTCCACGTATGCTAGGTTGATAAAATCTTATAAGTTATATCATGAGACTCATGCGGACAAAAAATGCCATTAAAGAAGGACTCGACCTTTTGACTTTGTCTTATTGTTTATTGATAAAAAAAAACCCTTTGCTTGAGTTATTACCCTCCTAAGTTTATGTTTATGTGTTGGTTTGATTTTCTATTTTGGATCTTACCTCTTCCTAAAGAAAGTTGACCGCCATGTTCATGAAACCCTTATCTTCGATTTAATTATCGTGTTGACTTAGTCTATTGGTCTTACCACTTGACGTCTTAGTTAGTTTGTTATTTTAGGGGTTAACCTAACCCTAAATCTGTGTTAAAGCTGTTGAAACATTGTAACTGCAAAAAGTATTCTATTTATTATTGAGTTACTATTCATCAGATCAATCCCCTATTGTGGATTGATCATGTCGGGCTTTGTACTTGACCAAATACCCTTTTGTGGATTGGTCAAACCCTAATTATATTATGCAAATAAAGAAGTTGCCCCCCAGGCCTAATTAAAGTGGTTTTAACAACTAAGAAGAAGAAGTTGGCCCTGCCCAGTGAAGAGACACCTTTCTAGCGCCTGCCAGCTAGTATAAATAAAGGAGGCTAGCGCCTCATTATCTCACTCACTTATTCACTCATCAAGTGCACAAGTTTGGTAGCTGCAGTTGGGAGAAGAAGGAAGAGAGAGGCGCATTACTCAGTGTTGGATATTCTCTAGTGTTTTGGTTTATTGTCTTCCCATTGTATTGGCTATCTATATTAAGGAAGTTTTTGCTGGGTTTTTTCCCCCATGAGGGTTTTCCAAGATAAATGTTGTGTATCTTGTGATTGTGTTTCTCTTAGTGATCCTACCTATGCTATTGTTAAGCAAAAACGTCACTGTTGTGGGTTAATTTTTTTTAGGGTAGAGACGTATTCCGACATCTTAAAGCTACAAATATCTGTCATTATGCGCATAAACCTGCGGTCAGGGAATCATACACGTAGGAAATACAAGTGGTACTCAAGAGAAAATTTGTTGGACACCATTGTAACCCTTGTTGCAACCCCTTCGAGTGGTACTACATCAAACAACACTTGTATACATATCAACATAGATTTCCTGAAGCCCTCCATAGATAAACCGATCGGCCGCATGACTCCTATAGTGCCACCAGCAACAACACTCGAGAAGATACTCTCTATTACCTGGGTAGTCAGGTAGTACGGCTAAGGGACCGATATAGCCTCCTTAGTTGGTTCCTTGAGATATTGGGCTGAGTAGAAACCTTGAATACCCTACCCCTGGGGAAGGAAACAATATATATAATAGACAAGATCTATTGTCACACAACTGTGCCTTTTGCATTCTAGTTGCGAAATTACTACACATTTCTTCCTGTTAAGAATTTGGGCATTTCGTCACAACAGTATTAGTCAGGTTATAGTATAACTTTGTAGGAGTAAAAAAAAAGTATAGTGGTCCCATCGAAACACTTATTTGGGACCTATCCCACAGGGTTCCTCTCTTTGCCCTGATTCTAGTGATACCTATCATTTTTAACATAATTTTGTTTTTTGGACCCGACCCTTCTCCGACACCCTTATTTGGCCCCTATCAAATTAGATCCCCCTATTTGCCTTGATCGCAGTGGTACCTATCATTTTACACCCTTCTTATCAGTTTTCCCACCCACCCCTCTAGACCCCTTTTGTTTCCCCTATACCATTTTCCTGCCCCTTTTTTTTCCAAATGGCTACCACAAGAGCCCAAGGAATCAATACCTTGATTTTTGATACCCACCAGAAAAAGTAACATCAAGACTATCAGTGTCAACATTATCTCAATCAATTCAGCTATTGATATCCTCAAGGAAAAATGTTCCCATATCGAAGACCTCAAAGACCTCAAAGGCCTCAAATCCATCTTTGTACACTTCATGGGTCATTTCTAGAACCCTTCCTCTTTTGAACAACCATCTTATTGGGATGATCATGACTATTCCCATTACCAAGGTCCTCATACTACCCACTTTTCTCATGACCTCCTCCATCCTATAATTTAGGTGAACAAATTTGATGGATCAAATCCCATAGGCTAGGTTACCCAAATGGAACATTATTTCTCATTGCATGGCATTACTGATGATTTATCCAAGCTTCGTTATGTTATCCTATATATGGATCAAGAATGATGGAAATGGTGGAAATTGTGAAAAAAAGGCACACCAAGGGTATGTTTCTTGAATATAGTTTGCGACCGAACTTTATGACTGATTTGACTCTGACACCCACCATTTAGGTCATTTGACCAAGTTAAAGCAGTCTGGGACAGTGGAAGAGTTTATTGCCACATTTGAGCACTTGGATTTCAGAATGGAGGGCATGTCAAATTCTTTCTTTGGGGAATGCTTTATCAGTGGCCTAAAAGATGAAATCCATGCCCATGTTCTCATGGCATGCCCCAAGACTTTGTTGGAAGCTACTCAACGAGCCAAGAAATCCCAACAGATTGTCTCCTCCCAATCCTACAAACCCTCATTTCCTCCTCGCCCTAAACCCGCCAATTTTGCTCCTCCTGCAACTCCCCTGAAGATCCATAAATTAACCAGGGATGAAATGGTTGAACATCAACTCAAGGGTCTTTGTTATAATTGTGACAAAAAATATTTTCTCTGGCACAAGTGTAAGGAACAAAATATTTTTATGGTTGTGACTGAGGATCTTTCTGAAGAATATGTAGTTGTTCCGCCTTTGGAGGAACTATCATGACCATCTGACCTCACCCTGCCCTATGAACCACCCGAAGTGGACCTGGTGATTTCACTTAATGCCCTCACTGTCTTCTCTACTCCCCAAACCCTCAAATTAATTGGTTACATCAAAAATAGGAAAGTCATCATCCTTGTGGAAAGTGGTAGCACCCATAACTTTATTAATCGTCGCATTTCCAAAGAAGTCAATTGTTACATCTGTGTCGTCAATAATTTTCAAATCATGATTGCCAATGGTGGTTCCATGAAATGTGGGGGACGATGTCAAAATGTACGACTCCAAATTGGTCAGTATCACCTGAAATCCCATATGTTTGCTATAGAAATGGGTGGTTGTGACGTTTTTCTTGGTGTTGAATGGTTATGCACTCTAGTCCCTATTCTCATGGATTTTAAGGACTTAACCATGCAATTAAAATAGGAGGGACAACAATATAAGTTCCAAGGCATCATCGCAGGCTCCCCTGAAATCTTCAGTTCCCATCCCATAGAAAAGCTCCTCAAAAAACGTCATTTAGGAATTATATCAACTCCACTCCATTCATGATGTTGAGACACCTTTTGTGCATCCCGACCTCCAATCTATCCTCTCCCACCACCAAGTTGTTTTTACCACCCCCAAAGAACTTTCCCCTTCCTGTGGAGTCCATGATCATTCCATCGCTCTCATCCCGGGTAGTCTTCCCCCAATGTTCATCCTTATCGCCATCATTTTTCTTAGAAGAATGAAATTGAGAAAATTGTTCATGAATTACTAGAAGTCGGTGTTGTTCGTCCCAATACTTGTCACTATTCTTCCCATGTGGTCATGGTGCTCAATAAATAAGTTACTTGGTGCATGTGTCTTGATTTCCGCTCCCTCAACAAACTCACAATCAAAAACAAATTCCCCATTCCTGTCATTGATGACCTCTTGGATGAATTGAGTGGTGCTCAGTACTTCACCAAATTGGATCTATGTTCTAGCTACCACCATATCTGTATGAAAGAAGAAGACATCCCCAAGACTACATTTCGCACTCGTGAGGGTCATTATGAAGTCTTGGTAATTCCCTTTGGATTGTTTAATGCTCCTGTTGATTAAGGTTGGTTGTCATTGATGTCAAACCTTGAAGAAATCCTAGTGGCACAAAGTTTTGGGTAATGGACCCAAGTTTTCTTTATGTAAATATGATTCATTATTGTCTTTTCATGGTTGATAATAAGTACAAATGGATGACCTCCAAAGTGGTCCCCTTATGGTGAAATCCCTCATGGAAAGATGCTTTGCAGATTGAGTTATCCAATAAGTATGGTAAGAGAACCCATGCTTATTTGTGGAATAATGAGATGAATTTCAGTGAATTTGTTAGTGAAACTATCCTAGATGGATATTTCTTTTCATGCCATTTTCGGTGGTATGTGGAACGTCACATAACTCCTCATGGTTAGATATTTATGGCCATGAGAAGTTGGAGAACCCAGGTTTGCGTAATGGACCCAAGTTTGTTTGATGGATAACAGTGTGAGTTTTGATATATTTTTAGGTAATACTATTCTATATGGATAGTACATGTCATTCCATTTATGGTGGTATATGGAACATCACATAACTCCTCACAGTTTGAGAGTTATGGCCTTACAAAGTTGGAGGAACCTCATATGTCATCTAGAAGCCCCAAAATGTCAAAGTAGTCAAAGTGGTTTAAGAGATTTTAGAAGGTAAATAATAAAGTGAAGTGATGATTTTACTATAATTCAAAGTGTATACAAAATAAATTATTTAAATAATAAATTTAATGGAGAAATTAGAAGTGGGTTAACCCTAAAATAAGGAAAGTGGGCAAAGTGACCTAGAATATGTTTTTAAGGAAACTACTTGGGGAGTATAAATAAGAGGCAAGGCTCTCTCATTTTACATCACATTTGAGAATATTGAATATCTATAGGTGTCTGAGGTAACCAAAGGACATCTAAGCTGAATTTCAGAAGGAAGGTGAAGAAAAGAATGATGGAATTCAAGGAAGGATAAATTCTTTTGATGATGCTTTATAAGGTATGTTTTTTACATGTCATATCACCATTTTCACAACAAATTTGTTTCTAGAATGATTACAACCGTGAAATTTCTATGCCATTGAGGAAACATATCCAAGTATCTGTGCTAACAAATTCATCTTGTGGGTCGTTGTATTTTTGGATTTACACTCTGTGGAAAATAAGGTTTGTTCCTAGTCCTGAAACTAGTCTAAAACATGTGTTTCGGGAAAAAAATGGTCATAAATTATTCATAAAATATCCAAATTTAGTAAGAACAAATGTGTTTGTTTTATTACAGTCTTTAGTATTCTTTGTAACATTTTGAGATCGATTCAACAAATATTCTGTGCGGGGCACCCTCTACAAGGTCGCTCTCTAGAATAAGCCAGAATTCAGAAAGGCATGCCATTTTTGCTATAACTCCTTTTCTGAGAGGTTTCAAGTAAGGAAACTTGGAGGAATTGCACAAAAAACACTGAAGAACATTGTGTATCAGTTTAATATCTTTATTCATTATAGGTACATAGTTATTATTATTTCAAGTTAGGGTTGTTGACTAATCGAAAACTAGTCATGTGAGACTAAGGAAAAGTTTGTTGAAAATGCTAGTCTCTTGTTGTTAAAGTTAAGGAAGGTTTGCAGGTATGTGATCATATAAACTAGGTCTATTACAGAGTTACAAATCATATTTGGATGATGAAATTGATGAGGGATTTTGGTTAAGGTACATGTTGGGTACATGGTTGAGACAAGTAGTTGATGAGTTGTCACATACATGAGGTGTACAGTTGATGCTTTTGGTACATATTGATGAGTCATAGTCGATGAGTAGCTGACACATGATTGGCACATACTTGGTACATGGTTGGATGCACTTTTTATGGTACAGGTTGATTAGAGGTTGTTTGGTGCAGGTTAGTGCATGGTTGATACACTTGTTTATGGTATAGGTTGATTACAGGTTGAGGCATGGTTGATGCATGGTTTAGGTTTATTGGTACATGTTTACAATGATATATCTCACAGTGATAGTGTGATAATGGTTCCATCATTCTACTTCTACTTCAGGGCGGTTGGACGGGGCAAGGACAAGTGGTTGTAGCCATCTTCCCGTTGTAGTTGGAGAACATAGGGGTTTGTAGCCTCCTTCTAGTTGTAGCCAGTGAATTGGGGAGTTGGATATTCCCTTAGGTTGTAGCCTGAGAAACTAGGAGGTTGGAGCCTCCTTCCAGTTGCAGCTAGAAAACAAAGGAAGTTGGTGCTTCCAATGAATTTAATTCTTCAAGACATAAAAGAAAAATCATTATGTGGTTTTATCCCGCTTTGGGTTTCCAGGTAAAACACTGGTGTACTGTATATGTGTATGATTGTTCATTTGTTCATTGCTCATTATTGGATGATAATTCTACATTGATATAACACTTGGATTATTTGGTTAAAAATGATTATAATTTCTCTATTATTGATTCACCCCCCTCCCGCCCTCTTAGTAATCCAACAATTGGTATCAGAGAAGGTTCCTTTAGAAATTAGTTTAACCACTGAAAGGTGGATCATGGAGAGAAACAAATTTTATAAAAATGGAATACCACAGTTTGATGGACACAAGGAAGATGAGAATATTGCAACCTCCTTCTTACGATTCGATGAAATAGTGAATGCAATAATAGTATTGGGAGAAGAAATCTAAGAATCTGTAATTGTTCAAAGGGTA
This sequence comes from Picea engelmannii, assembly GCA_009831015.1. Lineage (NCBI taxonomy): Eukaryota > Viridiplantae > Streptophyta > Pinopsida > Pinales > Pinaceae > Picea > Picea engelmannii. Next base: position 385,415 of record ML777053.1, on the reverse strand, counting down.
CTAAGGTCTCTTCCTATGATATTTGACCCTAAGATATCAACACTAGAAGAAAGATTAGATCTAAACTCAATAAGCATGGACGAACTGCATGGAATCTTCACAGCATGTGAAATGAGAACTGAACAAAAAAATCCATATGTAAAAGAAGCAACCTTCAAAGCATCCAAAAGATCAAAGAAAAAAGAAAAGCAATAAGAAGAACATAACAACAACAATGATGTCTCAGAAGATGATGAAGAAGTGGACAACTTCATCAAAAGACTGAACAATGGAACCAATGGTAGGTATATAGGTAAGCTTCCTTTAATTTGTTTTAATTGTGATAGTATTGGTCATTTTGCTAATAAATGTCCTCATAAGAAAAAGAGAAATGATGAAGGTTACTCAAAAGGAAAACAAACATATAAGGGAAAAAGAACTACAAAGAAGGTTTTCAAGAAAAACTTATGCACCAAAGAAGACATCTCATCATCAGATGAAGATGAAGTCAATGACAGTGAGACAGAAAGAGTTTTATTCATGACAGTAGAAGACTCTGATAAAGAAGACTCTCAAGAAGAATATGAAGAAGTCGAAGAAGAAATTGAAGAGGTAGAAGTTGACTACCAAGAAGAATTGATGTGTGCCATAGAAGTTATCAGAAGAGAAATGAAGAAAAATAAGAAACTAAAAGAGGAACTAGACAAAAAATAAAGATACTCAAGAACTAGAATAAATGATCACAAATTTGAAGGTTCAAATAAAATAAGATAAAAGAATTGAAGAATCACTCAAAGAACAACTAGAAGAAAATGACAGGAACATTGGAAATTTGGAAGAAAAGATTGTCACATTAAGAAAGGATATTCAAAAGAAAAATATGCAGAATAGCTAAAAAGTTTTGGATGACATTATCAGCAGTTAAAAATATCATCTTGACAAGTCCGGACATGGATACAATTAGAGAGAAAAGGGTTCAAGCTCCAAAACAACAGAGCAAGAAACATATCCAAAAATCTATGCAGAAACAATCAAAGGGGATAGGAAGATATACAAGGAAGATTACAGGGACACTCCTCCACCAAGAAGATTCATATTTCAAAATCAACAACAGATAGATAGGCCTCAAGAAGAAGAAGGATTCATAAGAGGACCTCCTTTCAAAAGATCTTCAACTCTCAGGTATCAAACTATATTTTTTGGTTTATGATATGCATGTAATAATTTTGGACATAAAGCTGTGAAATGCAGAACTAACAACAGAAACATAAACAACTTTGAAATTCATACACAAAAGGGTTATCTAAGAAGGCCTAGTGAAACACAAAGAAGAAGTTACAACATGTTTGAATCTTTGAGAACTGAAGTGGAATGTTACAAATGTAACAATTGTGGACACATGGCCAAATATTTCAGAATGGAAGTCCCTCCTAGAGAACCACAACAGAATAACAACAATCACAGACAAGAACTTCAGAAAAGGACATGGATAAGAAAGCATAATCAGTATAGCAATGGAGAATGCACACTCGCTCTACAAGCTAAGAAGAAGAAACGTGGTTGGTATGTTGATAGTGGATGTTCAAAACACATGACATGTGATAAAGACATGTTTCTTACATTAATAAAGGAAAGAGATGGATCAGTCTCCTTCAGAAATGATGATTGAGCTAAAATCATTGGAAAATGCACAGTCAGAATTGGGAACAAGAATACAAAGGAAGAAAATGTTCTACTAGTAGAAGATATGAAACATAATCTTCTAAGTGTGAGTCAAATGTGTGACCAAGGTCATAAAGTTACTTTTGATTCACAAAAGTGTGAGATAAGAAAAGAAGGTTCAGGAAAATTAATTGCTACAACTGCAAGAACTTCAAGCAACATATATGTGTTAAGTGAAATTAGAAATGAAAAGTGTTGTCTAGGAAAGGAAGATGAAAGTTTTCTATGGAACAGAAGAATGGGTCACATACATTTTGATAACCTTGTAAAAGTAAAAAAAATAGAAGCAGTCAGAGAAACACCCCAGATCATGAAACCAACCAACACTTTATGCAAGCATTGTCAACAGGGAAAGCAAACAAAGACCAGGTTCAAATCAAATGAATATTTAATGAAAAGACCACTGGAAATTATGCACATTGATCTAGTTGGACCAACTATAACAAAGGGTTTAAAAAGTTAGAAATACTTTATGCTATTAGTTGATGATTATACAAGAATGACTGCAGTTTGCTTTCTCAAGAATAAGTCAGAAGATTTTGAAAACTTTAAGATCTACAAGGAAATGGTTGAAAATGAAATGGATTCAAAAATCAAATGCTTGAGATATGATAATGGAGGAGAGTTCACTTCAAAGGAATTTATGGAATACTGCAACAGTCATTGAATAAAAAGGAAATTATCTGTTGCTAGGACACCTCAACAGAATGGAGTTGTTGAAATAAAGAACATGACAATACATGAAATGGCTCAAATAATGCTAATGGATTCCAAATTTACAGATATATTTTGGACACAGGCGGTGCATAAAACGGTTCACATTCAAAACAGAGTAATGCTCAGAAACAACACTGACAAAACTCCCTATGAGCTATGGAAAGGAAGACCATCAAATGTGAAGAACTTTAGAGTTTTTGGAAGCAAATGCTACATCAAAAGAGAATATGGAAGAATGAGAATGTTTGACTCTCGTGTGGACAAAGGAGTACTTGTTGGTTACTCAAGTACAAGGAAATCATACAAGTATTACAATATGATATTGAACAAAGTTGTGGAAATAATCAACGTAACAATTGATGAAACAGGCAGACCAAAATCAAAGGAAGAAGAAAATGAATCAATGGAACAACTTTTCAAAGAAGAAGCAGAAGATGAAAAAGAAGTAGAAGAGGAAGATGAAGATAATCTGACAAAAACATAAGAGAAAGTTCAACAAGTGTCTCCAAAGACACCTAGCAGACGAGTTCAGAAGAATCATCCTTCAGATGAGATTATCGGAAACAAAGATGCAGGAGTTGAGACTAGAAGAAGAATATGTTCACTAGAACAAACACACCTAGCACTCTTATCTACAATTGAACCAAATTGTTTTGAAGAAGCCGGCAAGGATGAATTTTGGAATAAGGCCATGGATGAAGAATTGGATCAAATAGAAAAAAATGACACTTGGGAATTGGTTCCAAGACCAAAGAATAAGAATGTGATTGACACAACATGGGTTTTCAGGAATAAATTGAATGAATATGGATAGGTTACAAGGAAAAAAGCTAGATTGTTATGTAAATGATATGCATAGATTAAAGGAATCGACTTTGAATATATATTTTCCCCAGTTGCCAGAATGGAAGCAATCTGTTTGTTTTTAGCTTATGCATGCTCCAAAAATATTAAAGTGTATCAGATGGATGTAAAATCGGCTTTTCTGAATGGGGAACTTGAAGAAGAAGTCTACATTGAACAACTAGAAGGATTTTAGTTTTCAGAGAATGCAGATTATGTGTGTAAATTAAAGAAGGCTTTATATGGTCTAAAACATGATCCTAGAGCATGATACTCTAAACTGGATAAATATCTACAACAGGCAGGGTTCAGAAAAGGAAGTGCAGACAACAACCTCTACATCAAGGTAACTCAAGGTAATATTTTATTAATTGAAGTTTATGTTGATGATATTATTTTTGGTAGTGATGATGGTAGGTTAACCCAGAAATTTGCAAAGGTTATGCATAATGGATTTGAAATGTCATTACTTGGAGAACTATCCTTTTTTTTGGGACTTCAGATACGTCAAAGAAACCAAGGAATTTTTATTTCTCAAACTAGGTATATCAGAGAAATTCTAAAGAGTTTTGGAATGGAAGATTGCAAACCAATTATCACTCCCATGCAAACCAGTTGCAAGTTAAACAAAGATGTTGATTCAAAGTATACAGATCAAAGGAAATACAGGTCAATGATTGGTAGCCTACTATATGTGACAACATCTAGACCAGATGTAATGCAGGCAGTTGGACAGGTGGCATGATTTCAAGCAACACCAAAGGCATCACATGTGTTAGCAATGAAAAGAATTTTCAGATATCTCAAAGGAACATAAGATTTTGGATTATGGTATCCAAAAGGAAAGGATATATCTCTTATTGCCTACACAGATGCAGATTGGGCAGGTTGTATTGATGACCGATGAAACACCAGTGGAGCAACGTTCTACTTGGGTGATTTTTTAGTATCATGGCTAAGCAAGAAACAATCATCAATATATCTATCTAAAGTCGAGGTAGAGTATATTGCAGCAACAACATGTTGTACACAAGTTCTTTGGATGAAACAAAATTTGACAGATATATAGGTTGAGTATGATGAGCCCATTCCAATCTATTATGATAATACAAGCGCCATCAGTATCTCAAAGAACCCGATGATGCACTCCAATCAAGTATCGCTTTCTACGGGAATAGGTTGCAGAAAATAACATCAGAGTTGAGTATGTGGGCACAAAAGAACAAGTGGAGGACATCTTTACAAAACCACTTCCACGGGAATCCATTAAGTATCTTTGCCAGAGACTCGGAGTTATTTCTACTCCAAAATGAATTCTTTTGAATGCTTAAGTTATATGTATTATATGCACATGAGGAAGCACCATAAAGTTGATAGTTCAGTTAGGGGGAGCAACCCCGGATGGAAAGATACCTTTTCCATTGATGACAAAGGGGGAGAGATTTATCAGATGCAGAGGACAAAGACATGATTCCAGGGTGAGAAATGGTCACAAATATGCAGAGGAAAAATGTATGGTTCCAAGGGAGAGCATGAGTGACATGACTTCAGTATTGCATGAAATGATTTCAGTATTGCATCAAAGTGTTTCCATCAATGCCATGGGGGGATTTTTTTATTAAGCTTGGTTGTCATTGATGTCAACCCTTGAAGAAATCCCAGTGGCACAAAAGTTTGGGTAATGGACCCAAGTTTGTTTGATGTAAATATGACTCATTATTGTCTTGTCACGGTTGATAATAATTACAAATGGATGAACTCCAAGGTGGTCCCCTTATGGTGAAAACCCTTACAGGAAGACGCTTTGCGGATTGAGTTATCCTATAAGTATGGTAAGAGAACCCATGCTTATTTGTGGAATAATGAGATAAAGGTTAGTGAATTTTTCAGTGAAACTATCCTAGATGGATAGTTCTTATCATGCCATTTTTTATGGTATGTGGAACGTCACATAACTCCTCATGGTTAGAGAGTTACGCCCTTGAGAAGTTGGATAACCCATGTTTGGGTAATGGACACAAGTTTTTTTTATGGATAACGGTATGAGTTTTGATATATTTTCAAGTAATAATATTCTATATGGATATTACATGTCATGCCATTTCTGGTGGTATGTGGAACGTCACATAACTCCTCACGGTTTGAGAGTTATGGCCTTACGAAGTTGGAGGACCCTCATATGTCATCTAGAAGCCCCAAAAAGTCAAAGTAGTCAAAGTGGTTTAAGAGATGTTAGAAAATAAATAATAAAGTGAAGTGATGAGTGTACTATAATTCAAAGTGAATACAAAATAAATTATTTAAATAATAAATTTAATGGAGAAATTAGAAGTGGGTTAACCCTAAAATAAGGAAAGTGGGCAAAGTGACTTAGAAGATGTTTTTAAGGAAGCTACTTGGAGAGTATAAATAAGAGGCAAGGCTCTCTCATTTTACATCACACTTGATAATATTGAATATCTATAGGTGTTTGAGGTAACCAAAGGATATCTAAGCCGAATTTTAGAAGGAAGGTGAAGAAAAGAAGGCCGGAATTCAAGGAAGGATAAATTCTTTTGATGATGCTTTCTAAGGTATGTTATTTACATGTCATATCACCATTTTCGCAATATCTTTTTTTATATAATGATTCACACCATGAAATTTCTCTTCCATTGAGGAAACATATCCAAGTATCTGTGGTAAAAAATTCAACTTGTGGGTCGTTGTATTTTTGGAGTTACACTACGTGGAAAATAGGGTTTGTGGCTAGTCCTGAAACTAGTCTAAAACAGGTGTTTCGGGAAAAAACATCACAACTTCTTCATAATATATCCAAATTTAGTAAGAAAAAATGTGTTGGTTATATTAAAGTCTTTAGTATGCTGTGTAAAATTTTCATATACATTCAACAAATATTCCGTGTGGGGAACGCTCTACAAGGTTGCGCTCTAGAATAAGCCAGAATTCAACAATGTATGTCATTTTTTCTATAAATCCTTTTCTGAGAGGTTTAAAGTAGTGAAACCTGGATGAATTGAATAAAACACACTGAAGAACATTGTGTATTGGTTTTAGATATTTATTCATTACAGGTACATAGTTATGATTATTTCAAGTTAGGGTTGTTGACTAATCCAAAACTAGTCATGTGAGACTAAATAAAAGTTTGATGAAAATGTTAGTCTCTTGTTGTTAAGTTAAGGAAGGTTTGTAGGTATGTGATCATATACACCAAATCTATTACAGAGTTACAAATCATATTTGGATGATTAAATTTATGAGGGATTTTGGTTAAGGTACATGTTGGGTACATGGTTGAGACAAGTAGTTGATGAGTTGGTACATACATGAGGTGTATAGTTGATGATGTTGGTACATATTGATGATTCATAGTCGATGAGTAGGTGACACATGATTGGTACTTGGTTGGATGCACTTTTTTATGGTATAGGTTGATTACAGGTTGTTTGGTATAGGTTGGTGCATGGTTGATGCACTTGTTTATGGTACAGGTTGATTACAGGTTGAGGTACAAGTTGATGCATGGTTCAGGTTTATTGGTATAGGTTTACAATGGTATATCTCATAGTGATAGTGTGACAATGGTTCCATCATTCTACTTCTACTTTAGGGTGGTTGGATGGGGCAAGGACAGGTGGTTGTAGCCACCTTCCAGTTGTAGCCGGAGAACATAGGGGGTTGTAGCCTCCTTTTGGTTGTAGCCAGAGAATTGGGGATTTGGAGCTTCCCTCAAGTTGTAGCCTGAGAAAATAGGAGGTTGGAGCCTCCTTCTATTTGCATCTGGAAAACAAAGGAAGTTAGTGCTTCCAATGAATGTAATTCTTCAAGACATATAAGAAAAAACATTCTGTGGTTTTCTCCCGCTTTGGGTTTCCACGTAAAACACTGGTGTATTGTGTATGTGTATGATTGTTCATTTGTTCATTGCTCATTATTGGATGATAATTCTACATTGATATAACACTTGGAATTATTTGGTTAAAAAGGATTATACTTTCTCTATTACTGATNNCCCCCCCCCCCCCCCCCCCCCTTTCTCAGTAATCCAACAGATCTTCCACTTTTCAAAGTCTTATGAATCATATATTCCATCATTTTCTATGTCTTTTTGTCTTAGTTTTCTTTGATGATATTCTTCTCTATAATAAAACTTGATCACCCCATCTGTCCCATATGAATCAATTTCTCCATCTACTCTCTAAGCACCAACTTTTCCTCAAACAATCTAAATGTTCCTTTGGTGCCTCAGAAGTGGAATACCTGGGTCATATTTTCGGCAAGGATGGTGTCCAGGTGTATCCTAAGAAAATTGAATCTATGCAAGATTGTCGTCACCCTAAAACTCTTAAGATCTTGTGTGGTTTTCTGGGTTTAACAGGCTATTATAGGAATTTTGTTCAGAATTATTGAAATATTGCAGATCCTCTCTCTTCCCTCCGTAAAAATAATGCTTTCACTTGGACTTCAGTTGCGGATCATGCCTTCCAAGACTTAAAATATGTTATGTGCTCGACCCCTGTCCTAGCACTCCTAGACTTCACAAAGACATTCATATTGGAATGTGATGCTTTCGGGAAAGGAATTGGAGTGCTCCTCATGCAAGATGGTAGACCATTAGCCTTCACTAGAAAACAACTTTTGGAGAAACATTTGGGCCAATCCATTTATGAAAAGGAAATGTTATCTATTCTGCATGTTGTGGATCTTTGGCGTCCTTATTGATTGGGTCAATAATTCTAGATCAAAACTGATCATCATAGTCTCAAGTATTCCCTGGAACAATGAATTTCATCCTCGATGCAACAAAAATGGGTGACCAAGCTATTTAGATATGATTATGAGCTCATTTACAAGAAGGGAAAGGAAAATGTAGTGGTTGATGCTCTTTCCTGGAAATATGAAGAAGACAAGTCCCTTTTTTCCCTCTCCTTCATTTTACTAGATTGGCTCCAAGTTGTTTGTCAGGAATGGTTACAAGACTCCAAAATTTCTAGACTGCTCCACCAATTGCAACGCAATTATTTAGTTTCTCGAGGGTACACTTGGAAAATGAAGAGCTTCACTATAAAGTTTGTTTGTATTTATGCAAGCAATCCCAACTTAAATCCACATTGCTTTATGAACTTCATGCCTCACCCACATATGGGCATTCATGATTTACCAAAACCTATGAACGGGTCAAACGTTCTTTTTTCTAGGAGGGTATGAAATAGGATGTTTGCACCTTTGTGGCTGAATGTGAGATCTGTCAATGAAACAAGGGAGAAAATATCAAAGCTATGGGCACACTCCAACCAATTTTGATTCCCCCTGCTATTTAGTGAGATATTTCTATGGAATTCATCATAGGATTACATAAATCAGGAAATAAGTCAGTCATCATGGTGTTTGTCAATCGTCTCTCCAAATATACTCATTTTTGTTCTCTTCAACACCCATTCACATCCTCCACAGTGGCTCAAATATTCATGGATAATATCTTTAAGCTTCATGGAATGCCTAATTCTATTGTCTCTAAAAGAGACCCCACTGTCACCAACAATTTTTGGAAAGAATTGTTCAAGCTACAGGGCACCCAATTGCATCTCATCACTTTCTATCACCCCCAGACAGATGGCCAGACTGAAGTTGTCAACAAGTGTTTGGAAACATATTTGAGGTGTTTTGCATTTGAGCGGAAAAATAGGTGGGCTCAATGGTTACCACTAGCTAAATGGTGGTACAACACCTCTTACCATACAACTACTCACATGAATCCTTTTGAAGCAGACTATGGCCAAACGCCTCGATTAGTTCTCTCCTATATGTCAAGGGTCTCGAAGATTTAGGTGGTTGACACAAATATTACAGTGCAAGAGGCTATTCTTCATTCCCTCAAAGACAATTTTTTCATGGCTCAAAATCACATGAAGCAATAAGCAGATCAAGGTCGTTCTGAATGCCAATTTGTTGAAGGGTACAAATTATTTCTTCGACTAAAACTTTATAAGAATACTTCACTCAAATCTCAACACTGTCAAAAACTTGTGCCCAAATTTTATGGTCCTTATACAGTGCTCAGGTGTGTGGGATCGGTGGCCTATCAGTTAGCTCTGCCCAGTCAGTCGAAGCTCCATCCTGTTTTTCATGTTTCCTTCATAAAGAAGGTGATTGGAACTAAGTGCCAAACTCAAACTAGTCTCCCTGAGTTGAATGAGGAAGGTTCCATATGGTTGCAACCACAAACAATCTTGAGCGTCGTCTCCATCAATACACCATACAGGAAGTGTTAGTCCAATGGAAATATACCCCTCTAGAATATGCCACCTGTGAGCCAACCACCATTCTACAACAATTTCCTCATCTGAAGCCTTGAGGAAAAGGTTATTCTTCAAGGGGGAGGGAATGTTAAAGACCTAACCTCCCTAACCCCTTACATAGGTTGAATAATATAATTCCATGTAATAAAGGCCAATATTAATAAGGCCTAGCAATAAGGAAGAATAAGTCAAATGTAAGAAGGCCTAATAGAAGCTTCTTCTTCTAGAAGGATCTTCCTCTAGATTGTTCTTTTGGATAGATAGATTTAGTATAAATAGAAGTAGAGGGTATGATAAATATTTTCTTGGATATTATTGTAATAGAGTTCTTCTTTGTTGGAGGTTTCCCCCTCGAAGAGGCAAGTGAACATTTCTATCAGTAATCAAAGTGCTATTTTTAGTGTTATTTTGGTATTATTTTGGTATTGTTCTGGTTATATCATTGTTTCTCTGTCATTTCTAGCTAAATATTTTTGTTCTGCATACTATTTTATATCTAGAATACTACAATGCAGTTTTGTGCTAATTTAATCCTATCTTTATCAGGAGATAGATAATTAAGATTAAACACAGTCAAGAAAGTTGTCATTCGAACGAGAAGTAATTCATACATTCATAAGAGGAATAAAACTGTAATGCAACTAAACAAGTTAAGTAGAAGTTGTGCTCAAGTTCAAAAACATTATGATTGTAATTAATAAAAATTAAAATAGTGATAATCTATGCTCAAGAGAGGACTACAAAAATAATCCATACAAATAAAATCACAAAGAACATATGCATAGTAAAAGCACAAGAATAATCTCTAGTACATTCACCAGATTTGCCAATATCCAAAAATGTTGATTGATCTTTATTCATAAGAAAATAATAGTATTGTATGAATGGCCAAAGTACAAAATCTTGGTTTCTTTTACATTCATCCAATTTATAGAACATGGATAGAATCCTTCCACATTCCTCTAACTATCGAACGGTCAGGGTCCTGAAGCGACACTTCAGTTCCCTTTCCTGATTAAGAAATTACAATAATTACAGGGGAAATGATTAATCTGCAAAATTCCAGTCACAATGAGATCATTAGGTGGGCCTTGGTAGTTGAGATTTTACATATATGAAGGCCTTCCAAGTCTTTAAGTCTTCAATCATGTGGTCCACTTTGTGTAGTAATTTTCTTTCAAGGTTTGTCTCATTGTTGTAGATGGGAGTAATGATTTTCATCTTCAATATTTGATCAACACGTCACACAGAATCTAGCGATATCAATACAATGGGTTGTATTAATATTTCTTCTATAACCTCTACATTTATTTGACTAATTGCCTTAATGGATTTCATACTGAGGTTTATTTTGATCTCTACATATTCGACCATTGTTTTGGTCAAAGATGCCTTTTATAGATCCTTCAAAGGATCCAGTCTAAACCATAGGAGTAGGTTGTTTGAATACCTCCATAGCTCTTTTCTTGTTGTGATGGAATGTTCTTGTTTCCTTTGTATATCTATTATAGTTGTTATCCATGCACTCAATAATCGGTGATCTCTAATTCAATGCTTGTCTGAGTACACAAGCAATGTCTCGGGGGATCTTTATTGGACATCTTTCCATTCTGTGACCTGACGGTAGGATTCTAGGGATTTTTTATATTTTTCATGCATTTATTTCACCTACACACTCAATTTAGCCTAATTGGATTTGGCCTTCATCATTTTGTCCTAAGCATAGAAGAATCTCTTTTGTGAGCCCTGAAGTTCTTCATTTTTCTATGTGACCTATGCTTTTATATATTCCAGAGAAACTGTCTAGTTTTGGATTTCTTCTACTGCTTTATTTAGGATATCATTGTCTTATTATAGCATCCTAAATTCCCTTTCACTTCTTACATTGAAAGTTCTCATATTGAATAGTTCTTCTTTAAGTTGCATAACTTCCTGGTCATGTGTAGATTTGATTTTTTCCACCTCATGCAAATGAGCCTTTTGGTTTAGGAAGATTGTTTCATTGAATTTTTCCTTCAGCTCCTTGTCCTGGATCTCAAGATATATTTCCATCTCCTTTTTGTGGATTTTCTCTATTTGCTAGGATTCTTTCATGTATTCACTAGCCATTTCCTCTTCGATGTTTTCCAAGGTTGTCTCCAACTCAGTGATCTTGGATTTCGCAACATCTAGTGCCCCTATGACTTCATGGATCGAGACGATGTTCACACTGGCAAAAGAACTAACTGTTGAGGTTTCTTTTGTTGGATTTTCCTTCAGGTCTGATCCAGTTTTCCATTTGATGCTCCTTTCAGGAGCTTCCTAGATTACATCGGATTTTCCTCCTTTTCTCTTCGGTTTTATTTTCTCTATTGCCCTTGTCTCTTGGCTATAGTAGTAATCGTCCACAAAAAATATTTTTCCTTCAAAACCAAGTCCTTCAGAAGTGAGTGATAAAATCCCTGGGATGGTGGCCAATGGGGTGCATTCTTGTATTGGGGTATTGATTAGATCGATATCAAGACTTGATGTCACAACAATGGTACTAGACATGGTTCTATCCTCTTTGATTTTGGCAACATTAATTCCATATTCCTCTTCCTTCTTCATTTCTCTTTCCTATGCAGCTAGGGCCATTTGTTCAGTTTTCATTGTTTCTCCTTTTCCTGTATTACTTTTTCGTGAGGGAAGGTTTGTAATTCAAATATTTTCTAGTTCAACCTTTTTCTCCTCGACTTCCATTTTCTTCATCAGCTGGTATCTCTATTCAACCTATTCAACTTTCCTTTCTTGTTATGCTTCTTTTTCCCTCTTTTTTCATTGGTCATTCTTCATCGTAGAACCATTTTTCCATCAATGTTTTTAAATCTTCGTGCTCGCCCCTAAACTTTTCCAGGAATGACTCGTTTAGATAAATTGTGGCTTCCATGGTCTTGTATATTACTTGGACATATTTTTCTTTGAGTGATGCAATCGAGAGGCATGAAGCATTGGCTATTAATATTGTATCCTTCTGCAGATATGAAAAGAACCATTTTTCAGCGTCATTGTAAGGGAAGAGCTATGGGCGATCAACTATCATGTGAATGTTTCTTTTGAGAATTTTCCTGTACTTGACGATGTATGGGTCGTCGGGTGGAAACCTTTCATTTTGGAACATATCCAGAATCTCAACATAACTGAGGTAGTGCTCCATTGCATCGTGTCTATTTGTATTGGAAACATTGAAGGATTCCAGGACAGAGTCAGGAACATGCGCCCCAGAGTGTTGGATTTTCCCCTTTCTTTTGAACATCCGGGATATTTTTTACCACCTACGTAAAACATAAAATTTAGCGATCAAGAGAATGATTATAATGATATAGATAACAACCACTAAATAATGTGTAAAACACTTACTCATAGACCAGATACAGTAATAAATAGAGAAAGAGGTAAGACCTTCACCACTGCAGTTCCTATCTTCCTTAGTGAGAATATTGACAAGTGAGAAAATATTAAGTCTCAATAACAATTATTTAAGTCTGATTAACGATTATTTAAGTATGATTAATGAAGAAGTTCATTACAAATTAGACTCATTTAGAGGAGTACATGGTGATATGAATGTACTCGTAGGTATTTCAAAGGTTATGGCCATTAACTATATCACCGAAGGAGCTGGGATGATGAAAGGAAGATATCATTGAAAATTCATCGTCGTTAGAAGTTTGTAGTGGTAGGATATGTTGGCTAGGATCGTGGAACAAATATTCGATGACGAAAACTTTTGAACAAGCCATTTAATATTAATGAAAGTACTTAGGGGTTCATAATAAGATTTTAATACTCATCGATCCACTCACTCAATACAAATTCTGTTCTTAATCATATTGATAGGACGTTAAGCAGCGGTGTGGGCCTGGTAGAGGATCAATGTGATATCACAGGTCACGAAATAGTTCAATGATTATTAAGTTGATCTTCGCTGTAGGATGGACTAAAGCTTAGTTGTTGGTGACCTGAAGGAATTGTGTCATCATCGACGATGTGTAAGGACAACAATAGATGTGCACTAAGAGTTTTACCGACGACAAAAAGGATTTGTCGAAAAAATACCAGCCTATAAGAGTGTGCCAAGCGTGAGTATGAGGGTGGTCTTATGAAATGACTGGGATATGGGACCCGCGTGAGTAATCATGTTTACGTGGATACATGATCCAATCCAATCGAGCCTCTTGGATTATGAAATGGATTTTCTAAAAGGGGCACCTCGTCATTGATTATGCGAGATAAACATACGAAATATCATTTCAAACGTTGTTTCCCCCCCACGATGATGTTATGATGCATCGTTGTCGAGATTTTTAGGTGAGATAAATATAGATTGGGAAAAATGCGCGACGACGAAAAGACACAGAATAAGGTTGTGTGAATAAAAACGGGTGGAGTAAGGCCCGAATGACAATGTACAAAGGATCCAGGATGATGAACTTGAAGGCTAGTGAAACATTTACTCATTTTGGTTCAAATGGCCATATACACGAGATTGAGTCTGTAGGTGAATAAATAACTAGGTGAGTAAAGAGTAGCGCCTTGTAAAAATTTGGTAGTATGGGCCCTCACCTAAACTAATAGTTTTGGTGGGGTTGTTGTGTTCTCACCAAAAATGGTGACTTGCATGGGAGAACCAGTTATCTCTGTCTCACAATAACCACTAGATAATTATTTTTAGGTTGTCGAATGTATCACCAAAGTTACAGGATAACCAATGTCATGGACCCCACAAAAAATATTCCATAGAAAAGATAAGGATATTGTTACTGTGTCCAGTGATCTTTAGGATAATTCAAGGGTAAGCGTTAAGGATGGGAAAAATTACATTACATAGAGAATCTAGGAGGGGGATAACACCACAAAGGATGATATTTGATTGTTTTAAGACCACATTGTGTTCCTTATCTCTTTTTGCCTGGAATTGCTTTGCTTCGAGCGAGAGTCCATAGCACCGACAAAGTTACCTTGGAATCATATAAGCATGACCCCACTGCTAGTGTGTGTCCATAGCCACGAAATATTTACTTATACTTCCCACACTGACAATAATGTTTTCAAATTCCTTCTATTTCGGTACATGTTCACCCTTTTATATTTTGGTTAAAGATATGCATGTGCATATAAGGTGTGAAGGAAGTGGGGTGATACAAGAGTCATTTTGATAAATAGGTCTCAGTCAGTATTTTGCATCATGGGTTCTTTCCCAACAAACTTTTCTTAAGGTTAAGAAGTTATGGGGTCAGGAAGGCTTCTCAAGAATTATGTTAAAAACAAAAAAATTGTCATTGTATATTTTTGCTTTAAATAGTGAGCTGAATATGAGAATAGTCACATGGGAAACCATCTTCTTGTTGACTCTAGTGACTTATCCACATGTCATGTACAATTGGTGATATTTTGAAATAAATGTTGATGAGTTCTTCTCTTAAAGTCTAAACATATGTCAAATTAAGTTGTTCAAAACCAAATACAAGACATTTGATCATTACAATGAGTACCTGAACATCCATTCTCCTACAAGGTGCTTGCCAGGCCTGAAAGAAATTTTCATAAATTTGGATGCAAACGAGGTTAGAAAGAGATTGATTGTGGAAANCCCCCCCCCCCCCCAAAAAAAAAAAAAAAAACACACAAAAAAAAACAAAGTTTTATTCTAGAGAAAGTCGAAAAAGGATCCTATTATGTACAAGAATACACCACTAGGGGTGATCACGAGAAGTATCCTTCTAGTATTTTACCATTGACAGGGAGCTCCACCTCATCTCCCTCCAATGTTCTAATTTTAAATGTTCCAAGACCAAATTTCTGGTGAACTGGATATGGGCCCAACCACAACTTTTGGAACTTTGTATGTCTACCTTTAAGCTCATTTTATTTGTCCCATTTAATAATAACATCCCCTTCTTGAACATATTTATTTCCTATGGATGATTTATCAAACTATTTTTTAATCAGTTCTTGATGTTGCGTTAAATTTATTTTGGCTTTTTCCCTATCTTCTTCCAGTTTTAGCAACATGATCAACCTATCTTGCATGAAAAGGAATGCTTCATCTTGGATAGATTGAGAGAGATGTAGGGAGGGAAGGAAGGTATGGGTAGGAAATGTTTCTTCATGTCCATAGACTAGAAATAAGGGAGAATTACCAATAGAGGACTTTGGTGTTACTCTTTCATCCCAAAGGGTGTTCTAGAGTGTTAAATTTACATGCAGCATCGAGAGCCATTCTCCTGGAGGATGGCTAAGACCCTAGACAAGATCTAGGGCCCCCAGTGCACTCCTGGGGTATGTGGTTTGGGACCAAATTGATAAAGACCCTAGACAAATGTCTAGGGCCCTTGGACTGGGTCCAGGGTAACCATGCCTGGGGCATGGGAGTCTTGGTCTGGGACCAAGCATTTGAAGTCCCTAGATATGTCTAGGGCCCCTGGACTGGAT
>ML777053.1:343941-362622 GCA_009831015.1 Picea engelmannii | reverse complement strand
TGTTATAACTGTTTGTGATTAAGATCTAAGGTGTTTTAGCTTTGAAATTAAAAGAGACTGTTGAAATTCAAAATTACCCTAAAATTCTAACATAGAGGGCTAGATGCCAATTCCTTTGATGATCATTAATGGTTTTATTTATGATTTTGATCAGTTTTTTATTGGTTGAATCAACCAACCCATTCCCTTGTGGATAGTAGTTTGATAAATACTTAACTTTAATTTTTTTTTCAAGATCATATTCAATTAATTTCAGATAATAAAAATACTTGGAATTATCAAAAAATAAGGACTCAGGGACTCCAAATCTAGTGATAATATGAGATTCAAGGAATGATGTCACCTAGTTGTCGTTGATTGTCTTCAGGGGAACTTCTTCCGTCCATTTGGTGAAATAATTTGTGGTTGTCAAAATATATTTGTGCAGCTGAGAGGAGTGGGGTTTAATTTCCCCGATCGTGTCTAGACCCCATTGTTGAAAAGGGAATTCTATAATCATGAGTTGCATGGGGAAGGAAGATTTCCTTTTTCTCCCAGCTGACTTTTGACATTCTAGGAATTTCCTTGCATATGCGTGAGAATATTTGAACAAATTAGAACAATAATAGCATGCCCCGAGGATATTGTAAGCAGTGGTGTCACCTCCAAAATTCCCACCATCCAAGCCATGATGAAGTTCAGATAGACATCTCTCTTCTTAGCACATCTCAGGAAAACACCATCATAATTCTTTATGCATAACATTCCTTGAATGATTTTATATTGAGTTGATTTGATTCCAATATCCCTTTTCTTCTTAGGTTCCAGATAATGTGGTTATGACCCATGGGTTATTTAATATTTCATTTCATAATACCATTGGTCTAAGTTAACATGGATGTAGCAAATTTCTCTTTCAAGCAACTCTTGGTCTTGATACAAGGAATCTTCATGTACTTCATTTCTCGACTCAACCAACAACTTACATAACCCATGCCCTTTGAAAATTTTGGCAAGTTTGATCTCTAGGTCATATTCTTGTAAGGTTGTTATCTAGATATCTCTTTTCTCTGCCAGCTCCTTATGTACCAAGAGGTTTCTCACAATTGTATAAGGGACAATCACCTTGGTATTTAATTTGATCAAATATGGCATAAAGTGTTTTACATGTTTGAATACATCATAGGCATGTTTTTCCACCTCTAGGTAATTTGATTCTTCTCCTTTTAACCCCAAGCTCATAAAGGCCATGGGAAATGTGTCTCCTTCCTAATTTTTTGTGTGTTAGAACACCTACAAATGCAATGTTCGATGCGGAAATATAGAGAATAAAATCTTGACTGAAATATGGGCTTAAAAGTGTAGGATCTTGAGTTATTTCTTTCTTAATTTTATCAAAAGACTCCTTTTGTTTAGATCCCCATTTGAACTCTGCATTTTTTTTATCATGTCTTGCATGGGTTTTACTATTTATGTAAAGCTAGGGACAAATATTCACACAAAATGTATTCTTCCCAGGAAGGACTGCGATGGGGAGGAGGTTTGCAATAGTTTCATTCCTTCCGGGTTCAATTTTCATACTATGTTTTGAAGCTATGAATCCCAATAGTTTTCCCTTGTTGACTACAAACACAAATATTTTGGGATTGAGAGAAATACCATATCTCCTACACATATTAAATACTCTCCTCAAATGGGTTATATGGTATTTTGTGTCCCTGGAGAAGATAGTAACATCATATCACATTCTCCAATTAGGTCTATGAAAGTGATATTTATTGTTCTTTGGAAAGTTTCCTTGGCGTTGATCAGAATGAATGGCATCTTCCTTTATGCATAAGTTCCCCATTTAGTTTGAAATGCAGTTTTTAGTTGATCATCATGGGCCACCAGAACTTGGTTATAACCAGAAAATCCATCTAAAGGTGATAACATCTCAGAGTCAGATACACATTGCAAGATTTGTTCCATTGGGGGCACTAGGTAGTTGTCTTTCTTAGAGGCTCTATTCAAGCTCTTGAAATCAATGCATGGCCTTATATCTCCATTTTTTCCCTTATTGGTAAAATACTAGAAATCCACTAAGTATGTTTAACTGGTAATATAATCTTGGAAGCTAACAACTTGTTTATCTCTTCTTTGACCTTAGGCTCAAGACTGGGGTGCATCTTCCTCAATTTTTCTTGAAAACGTTTTGTTTGAGGCTTCATTGGGATGACATGTTATATGATTTTGGTGTCATACGTCTTGAGGTCTTCATATGTCCATGAAAATATGTCTTTATATTCATTGAATAGTTTGATGTAAGATTATTTTTATTTAGGAAAATAGTTCTTTCCCAAATTGATATTTTTAGGTGTAGTGCTCATTCCCAGATTTACCACTTCAAATTGCATTGATGAGTTGTTGGTTTTGTAGTTTATTTCTTTCATGAACTTATCTTGGAGATCATAAATTTTCTCCAGTCTCACTACATTCTTGGGGATATTTTTGGTTGAACCAGATTGATTTCTTATTTGATCTTGATCAATATCATAAATGTTCATCATTTGATCATGTTGACCTTTATCAATAACAAAGTCTTTGAATGTGTCTTTGAGGTGCAAGAAGATAATAATTTATTGATCATCATCAAAGACTCTCCAACTACTGATGTTGTCTGGAATTGAATCCTTGTACAAAATTTAAACAGAGAAAGTGTCAAGCATCAATCCATTCGAAGATATTAATATAGATGCAACATTCACTAGTAAGTCAACATCACAGTTCAATGAATGAGGAACAAAACTAATGCTAAATGCAAAAAAATATTTGATTAGTTCCCATACCTCTAACTGATAATTTTTCAGATGACTTGAAAGGCAATGGATGTTCCCTACCTTTCTTATGACAATTTCATAATCACCAAATACGTTAATTTTCTCTTCTTTCAAGTCTACTACCTTTTTCAATCCTTGTAATAAAGCTTCATATTTGACAGTATTGTTGGTGCATTGGAATTCTAGTCTGCATGAAATTAATGTTTTCTTTCCTTTTCGATATTTGAGTGTGAAACCAACACTTGCACCTTCTAAATTTTTAGATCCATCAAAAAATAACGTCCACATATCAGGATCTCCCTTTTTGGGGTCAATAATTGATTTTGAGTTTTCAAATATTTTAGGATTAGTCAGGTTAGTAGAGTTAATGAGAATCTCTAGTATATCTTCAAGAATTATGTTAGATTGTATACTAGAAGTAATTTTATTATGATCTACTATATTACAATTGGGATCGAAAATCTGAGTGCAATGAAGTATTTCAATTTGTGTATTAGATTCAACAAAAGAAGATGTTTCAAATGTGTAGTTCCCAAAAAAAGTGTCATATTAATAATTTCCCAAAATTGAATTGTTAAACACCACAGGTTCATTTGGGTCGTTCAAATCAATCACTACATGCTTCATGTATCTCTCTCTATCAATTTTGATATGATTAAGTTTGTCATTTAAAGGGATCCATAAATGTGACCAATCAATAGCAAAATATCCATTCAACATTGGAGACCAATATCTACTTAGAAGAATGCCATAATTATAAGGTATGTCTACAACAAAAGTAAATAGTTTGATGAATTTTAGGATTAGCAGACATTCTGATCAAAACATTATTTAGTTCCCCCAATCACTTTGACCTTGGTTCTATCCAACTACATAATTTGAATATCAGATGCTTCAGGTTTGACATTAAGCTTTTCACACACTTTAAGAGGCATAACATTAGAAGAGGCTCCCAAGTCTACCATGCAATTATGAATCAAATTCTTATTAAAAATTTCAAAAGTAATGAGGAAAGGTGGGATAGTGGACCTCAACCTCTGTCCAGTTAAGGATGCATTTATAGCTACCTGACTCTTAGATGAAGTATCTTTGTTAGATGGGCTTGCTTTGGTTGTTCCTTTTTTCATCCATGCACTTATTTCTTTAGTGCTAGTGGAAGCCTTTCCCTATAGAGTTTTAATGGAATTTTCTTGAATTTGTGGGATTTTCATAAGCTCAAATAGGGATACGTTGGATTTAGTTTTCTTTAGATCTTCCTGGAAATCATATTCCAATCTTGTTGGGGTCATAGATGAAACATTTTGTTTAAGCGTTTGATCGGTATTTTTTTGGTTGGAGGGTGTTGTTTTCGGAAGATTGGGATTAGTGGTATTGGTTGTAGACAAGGTTTGTTTGGTACTAGAATTCATAGTTGTAGGAGAATTAAAAGTGTTAGGGGTGTCATAAGAGGTGTTTTTTCTTGCACTTCTAGTAGTTACAACTTTTTGGGATATGTGTACTTCCTCTATCCCTTATTCCTCTCCACAATAAGGGATATCCCAAAAATAATTTAGTTGTTGTTATTCAATTTCTTGTGACTTTGAAGGTTGTTCTTATTGTTCTTGATTATCCTCTTCTTCATAATTGACCTCACTCATGTTTTCTATTTCCAAAGTTTGTAAGGATTGGACAATATCTTCCATGTTAATAGCATATTACTGAGAAGGGGTGGTTTTATTAGTTAGGGGAGTATTTTTATCTTTCTTGGGAGGAAATCTAAAAAACTATTCTGGCTAGAAGACCCTTCTCTGCCACTCTTATTCAAATCTATCAACTCATTGGAGAGTTTCTTCTTCTCCATGGAATAAGAATTCTTCTTCCCTTCTAGGGGTTTGGACACAATTGCTTTATTTTTACCTTTATCTTTGGATGATTCTGCTCCAAAATTTCCTTTTAAACTCATCATGTTGTTTTAAACCTTATGGGATTCCTGGAAGGCTTCTTCAAGGGTGGTTTTCTCGACATTCCTAACAAACATCACCATGGAAATAGGTAGACCAAAGATATAGAATTCAATGGAAATGTCTTCAATAGGTTTAGAGGCTCATGGGCTGCATCTCAGTAGAGTAAGGAAGATTTGATTCTAATCATTCACATGTTCCTTAGACTCCATTTTCACTCTTGACAATTCTAAGACTAGAGTTGTTGGTGTCTTATTTTCTCCAAACTTCCTAAGGAATATAGTGTCAAACGTTCTCTAGTTAGTGATGGAGTATTCCTCTAAAGAGAAGAACCACGTAAAGGATTTATTTTCAAATTTAAGGGGGGGGGNGGGGAGATCGACAAAAAACATCTTTGTGTCGAATTCTTTGGAGTATTACAGAAAGTAAGAATTTATTAGCATGGTCTTCAGCTGGATATTTTTTGTCATGGTCAAATTTTGGTAAAAAAATCTCCGGATGTCTAGGCATGTCATGCACAATCCCTGGAACGATGAATGCATCATGGACCAACCAAAGATGATAGGGAGGGGGATTTTGATTAGAATTATTCCCATACATGTTTGTAGGTTGGTACAAGATTATCCGGAGTGGGTTGTTTTTAGTTTCACTTTCATGTTCCTCTTCTTCCTCAGAGTCTTCTTCTGACTTATTTCTTGGTGTGTAAGGTGGGGTTTCAGGAGGAGAGGGAGGTATACCACCAACACCACCAGCTAGTATGTAACATTCAAGGTCAAAATAAGAGGTCTCTTCAAAATTTGATATATCTTAAGGAACGTGATATCCAAGGATTCTGATAGAAGTATTTTCTTGATACGCGTAAGGGTCAACAAATAAGGGATATTCACTACGAGGATCTTCCTAAATTTGAGGCAGTGAATATTCAATGGGAATTTGTCTCATTTATCTGCTTAGTTTTCTAGTTAAGGCGCAATTCACACATTCCTAGGATTTTCTCAGAATGGTATTAACCTCTAGGAGAGTTAATATGCGGGGTTTAGGTGAAGAAAACGTAGACTTGGGATAAGTGGAAACATGATGAGAACTGGCCTGAGCTGGTGTATTCACAACATACGAAGAGGGAAGTGTAGCATGCTCAAAATAAGGTGGATGGGAATCACTAGATAAGGAAGTGCTAACTTGTGGAATAGAACGTGAAGGGTTTGTGTTTCTCTTTCCAGCCATTCATTTTTATGTCCCTCCTTCTAGCGCCATTTCTATTGACGGGCCAAAATGACCCATTCAAGCAGGTAATGGAAAACACCCGATGGCAGGTCCCAATTAGAAGCACTCTTATTTGGAGTATCATTTTCGACCATATTATGGCCTGGTTACTTAAATAACTAACTAACTATATAAATATGAATATGAGAACTGAAGGTTCTCATATGAATTAAAACTATAAATTTAAATAACTATGAGGCTAACTAAACAAACCAAGATGCAGTTCTAAGCTAAATTAATCATATCTTGATCAGGAGCTAGCTAATTAAGATTAAGCACAGTCAAGAAAGATATCACCTGAATGAGAAGTAATCCATACATTCAGAAGAGGAATAAAACTATAATGCAACTAATCAAGTTAACAATAAGTTTCTCTCAAGTTCAACAACATTATGTATTTAATAAAAATTAAACTAGCAATAATCCATGCTCAAGAGAGGACTGCAGAAATAATCCATACAAATAAACTCACAAAGAAAAGATGCATAGTAAAAGAACAAGAATAATCTCAAATACATTCACGAGAGTCACCAATCTCCGAAAATGTCTCTTGCTCTTTATTCATAAGAAAGTAATAGTATTGTCTGGATGGACAAAGTAAAAAATCCTAGTTTCTTTTACATTCATCTGATTTATAGAACACGAATAGAAGCATTCCACATTCCTCTAACTGTCGAACAGTCAGGGTCATGAAGCGATGCTTCCATTCCCTTTCTTAATTAAGAAATTACAATAATTACAAGGGAAATCATTAATTTGCAAAATTCTAGTTACAATGAGATCATTAGGTGGGCCTTGGCGTCTGTGATTTTGCATCTATGAGGGCCTTCCAAGTCTTGAATTCTTCGAGTATGTTGTCCACTCGGTGTAGTTGTATTCTTTGAAGGTCTGTCTCATTGTTGCAGATGGGAGTAATGACTTCCATCTTCAATCTTTGCTCAACACGTCGCATAGAATCTTTAGTTAGAGATATCAATACAATGGGTTGTATTAATCTTTCATCTATAACCTCTTCGTGGATTTCTCCAATTTCCTCAATGGATTGCATACTAATGTTTCTTTTGATCTCTACATCTTTGACCATTGTTTGGGTCGACAACACCTTTTCCATATCCCTCAAAGGATCCATTCTAAACCGCAAGAGTAGATTTTCTGAAGACCTCCATAGCTCTTTTATTATTGTAATGACCCATTCATGTGTCCTCTATATATTTGTGATAGTCAGTATCCCTGTATTCAATGGTCAGTGATATCTGATTCTTTGCTTGTCTAAGTACACAGGAAGTGTCTCGAGGAATCTTTGTTGGACATCTTTTCATTATGTGACCTGGTTGTAGGCTTCTAGGGATTTTTTGTATTTTTTGTGAATTTATTTAAGCTGTATGCTCAATTTTGACTGACATATCTAGCCTTCAATATTTTTTTCAAAGCGTAGAAGAATTTCTTCTATGAGCTTTGAAGTTCTTCATTTTTCTCGGTGGCCTCTACTTTTATAGCTTCCAGAGAAACTGTCTGGTTTTGGCTTTCTTTTACTTCTTTCTTTAGGAGATCATTGTCTTGTTGTAGCCTCCTAACTTCCCTTTCATTTCTTTCATTGAAATTTCTCATTTCAAACAATTCTTCTTTAAGCTGCATAGCTTCCTGGTCATGTGCAACTTTGATTTTTTCCACCTCATGCAGATGAGCCTTTTGGTTGAGGGAGATTATTTCATTGAATTTTTCCTTCATCTCATTTTCTTGGATCTTAAGTCATATTTCCATCTCCTCTTTCTGGATTCTATTTGTTTCTTGGGATTCTTTCTTGTATTCGCTAGCCATGGGCCCTTTGATGTTTTCTAGGGTCTCCTCCAACTTAGTGATCTTGGATTTTTCAATATCTAGTGCCCCTTGTGACTACATGGACCAACACAATGTTCACACCAACAAAAGCACTAAGTGTTAAGGCTGCTTGTATTGCATTATCCTTCAGGTTTGGTCCAACTTTCCATTTGATGCTCCTTTCAGAAGATTTATGGATTACATCAACTTTTCCTCTTTTTCTCTTCGTTGTTCTTTTCTCGATTGCTCTTGTCTTATGGATGTAGTATTAATCTCCCATAGTGACTACTGCACCTTCAAAACCAAGTCCTTCATAAGTGAATGATAAAATCCTTCGGATGGCATCCAATCGGGTGCATTCCTTTATAGGGGTATTGATCAAATAGGTGTCAAGAACTGATGTCACAACAATGGTACTGGACATGGTTCTATCCTATTTGGGTTTGGCAGCATTAACTATGTCTTCCTCTTCCTTCTTATTCGCTCTTTCCTATTCATCTAGGGCCATTTTTTTGTGTTAACTATTTATCCTTTTCCTATATTACTTTTTCCCGAGGGAAGATTTGTAGTTCGGGTCTTTTCCAGTTCATCTTGTTTCTCCTCATTTTCCTTTTTCTTCATTAGTTGGTATCTCTCTTTATCCTCTTCAAATTTCCTTGCTCGTTCTGCTTCTTTTTCCCTCTTTTTTCATTGACCATTCTTCATCATAGAACTAGTCTTCCATCATTGTTTTGAAATCTTTGTGCTCACCCCCAAACTTGTCCAAGAATGACTCATTCAAGGAAACTATGGTTTTTGGGGTCTTTCATCTTGCTTGGATGTCTTCCGCTTTGAGTGACACAATCGGGAGGCATGAAGCATTGACTATTAATCATGTATCCTTCTTCAGGTATGAAAAAAGCCATCTGGCAACATCGTTGTAAGGGGAGAGATATGGGAAATAAGATATCATGTGAATTTTACTTTTGATAATGTTCCTATACTTGTCGATGTCTAGGTCATTAGGTGGAAACCTTTCATTCTAGAACATATCCAGAATCTCATCATAATTGAGGTAGTGATCCATTCTATCATGGTTTCTTGTATCAGAAACATTGAAGGATTATGGGATAGAGGCAAGAAAAAGCACCCCATAGGTCTGTATTTTCCCCTTTCTTGTCAACATCCAAGAAAATTTTTACCACCTACGTAAAACATAAATTTACTGATTAAGAGAATGATTGCAGTGATACAAATAACAACCACTAAATAATGTGTAAACCACTTACTTGTAAAGTAGAGATAGTAATAAATTATGAAAGAGGTCATTCCTTTATTGTTGTATTTTCTATCTTCCTTAGTGAAAATATTGACAAGTGAGAAAAGATTAAGCCTCAATAACATTTAAACATTCCCAAATTCCCTCCAATATTGAGTGCAATTAATGAAGAAGTGTGTTACAACTTAGACTCGGTCAGAGGAGTACGTGGTGATATGTATGTAGTCACAAGAATTTTAGAGGCTATGATTGTTAACTATATCACTCAAGGAGTTGGTCTGATGAAAGGATGAGATCATCAAAAATTCATCATCGTCAGAATTTTGTAATGGCAGGATATGTCGGCTAGGATTGTGGAAAAATTCTTCGATGATGAAATTTTTTTAACAAGTCATTTAATCTTAATGAAAGTACTTAGGGGTTCATAATAAAATTTTAATACTCACCTATCCAATCACTCAATACAAATCCTCTTCTTAATCATAGTGATAGAATGTTATGTAACTGTGTGGGCCAAGTAGAGGATCAATGTGATAACAAAGTTCATCAAATAGTTTAGCGATTACTAGGTTGATCTTAATCGTAGGATGGACTAAAGATTAGTTGTTGGTGACTTAAAGGAACCATGTTGTCATCAAAGATGTGTAAGGACAACAATAGATGTGCGCTAAGAGTTTTATCGACAATGAAAAGGATTCACCGAAAAGGACTAGCCTATAAGAGTTTGTCACACGTGAGTGCAAGAGTAGTCTTATGAAATGACCAAGAGATCAGACCCACACGAGTAATCATGTTGACGTGGATACAAGATTCGATCTCTTCGAGCCTCTTGGATTATGAAATGGCTTTGTGAAAATGGGTGCGTCGTCATCGGTGATACAAGATAAACATACAAAATATTATTTCAAACGTTGCTTCCCCTTGACGACGACGTTATGATGCATTGTCATTGGGATTTTGAAGTGAGAGAAATATAGATCGAGAAAAGCTGTGACGAAGAAAATACATAGAATAAGGTCATGTGAATAAAAGCAGGTGGGGTAAGGCCCGAATGATGACGTACAAAAGGTCTAGGATGATGAACTTGAAGGCTATTGAAAATTTTACTCGTTTTGATTCATATGGCCATATGCAAGAGATTGAATTTGTAGATGAATAAATAACCGAGTAAAGAGTAGTTCCTTGTAAAAATTTGATCATGTGGGCCCTCACCTAAACTAATACTTTTGGTGGGGTTGTTGTGTTCTCACAACATCTCCACAAATTTATTTCCAAGGGTCCAACATATAAATTATTAACAATATCGGGGAAAATATAAGAAATTATTAAGAAACTTTAAAACTACAAAAAGAATCATTTTTTTCCAGTTTTTCTAAACATCTAAAGTAACAACAACATCAAAAAAAACATTGTTGCATAAACATGAAAATAAAGTTGATATACAAGATGTATAAGATGTCAAGTGGTACATCACATATCAATATTGAAATATGATGATGTCCAATACATAAACACACGATAATGTATAACCTAGCCATGATGTGAGCAATAAATAATGGAAATATTGCATGTGCAAGACAATTTGAAATCAACCTACCAGAATATATGGTATAGACAAGGGCTAGAGAAGTAATGTAAATGAGCCAAAAATAAGGAAATTTATCTAGGCATGTCCTTTTCCTTTAAAATATATATAACAAAACCAAATACACGGAGAGGAAACACTTAGTCCCATCCTACGACTGCTATATAGAGTCAACATTTGAAATGCGTTAAGCTATGCTCATGGTTACTGATAATTAAACCATAGAATGTAGTCTTAGATGCATGATTACAAGTGAAAAAGAGAACTAGATTCATGCAAACCCTAAATAGTGACCAAGAAAATATACGTTGACCAAAGGTTTTATGGCCTCAGACCAATATGTTTTTGGAAATATAATTGAGAGGGGGGGGGGGAATCAGTTATATATATAAGATTGAAACTTTTCCTGTTATTTTTTTATTCTTTATAGATTATTATTTAATGTGTTTCTTATAAATTAACATGCATAGATATACAATATGTGATCAATCACATAGAATACACAGAAACACTGATTTTCATGAGGAAACCCATAAGGGTGAAAACCTCTTCTTCTTAGGATGTCAATCAAACTCCAACTTTCATGTACATCACAGTCTTTTAGATCCAACTCAAATATGAGGATACAACCTTTGATAGAAAGATACAACTTGCAGAGAGCACCAACTCTCAGATTTCTCTAGCACCAACTAGATGGAAGTACCAACTCCCAAGTTTCTCTAGCACCCACTAGATGGAAGCACCAACTCCCAGAATATCTTCTAGCACCAACTAGAATTTAGAGGACTGCAATCCTCCCTAGCACCACCCTACCACCCTAATTGAATCTTACAAAAAGTTAATTACTTGCTATGTCTCTGATATTGTCTGTTAGAGCTCCATGTCTCCTCTACCTTCTTCAACTTCTATGATTTGTTCCACTTTTGCATCATTTTTCTTCTATGCTTCGCTCTCTTTCCTTTCAGTTCTCAACACACTTTTTTTTTCCATCTTCTCTTCTGCCTTTTATGTTATGTGCTACATCTTCATCCTCTTCACTGTGCCACTAATCTCCACTTCAGGTAGTACACTGCATCTCCTCCTACCCACATGCATCACACTCGAAGAAGCACACTCTGTTCTCTGTTCTACATTTCTTTCTCATGTCAAGTCCTCTCTCGATCATCATTCAAAATTTTCATCTTCCCTGATGGTTATTCTAGATATTTTCATCATCAGTGTTCATTATCCATTGATTCCTTGGCTTCTTTGGCAGTCACAACTCTTCATCTTCTTTGTCAGTTATATCCACCCATTTTTGGCTTCTTTGGCTTCTAAGCCCCTTCCTTCATGTGACCATCGGTGGTAAGCATACACCTAACCAACAGGCGCTTCGTGACTCACAACTTCAGGAATATTGGTATAATACATATTGATTCTCCCAACTCTCGATATCCCCGCAATGCGATGAGACCGTTGATCTCACGATATTGATGGTGCTTTTGAACTGACGGTTCAGATCTATCCTCTCAAGTCTGCAGATCAGATCTAGCCTTCCTAAATCAACGGATGTGATTTACTTCGTGATCTGGCGTTCGGGAGTTTCAACTCTCAAACCTTTCTTTCCTTTGTACATCAATCTTCTAGAGTCAATGATCCACTGACACCTGTCCTTATCAATTGACAACTAGATCAACGATCATGTGTCCCCTTTCTTGATCAACGGTCGAGATCTTCTTCGGGTCTCTAGACTTCAGAGATTTCAAATATCATTTTTTTCTCTATCAACTTTTTCCCGAAGCTGGCAATCCACTGACGTGTTTCCCTTTCGGATCAACGGTTGCAATCCTTTCGTGTCTCTAGACTTTGGAATTCTCAAGTCTCAACTTTGATTGTAGTATGATCAACGATTGAGAATACTCCTAAAGTGATTTTCAGATCGGACAATTTATGTCCACTTCGGGTCTTCAGGACTTCGCCCTTTGGGTCTTTGAGACTTCGCAACCTTTCAAATTTCCTGAATTAGATTTATCTGAAGTAGATCGGAAGGTTGATCTATTGTTTTCACGATGAACTATTCTCGTTCACTTCGGTAATTCGACTATTTTACTTACGATATCCTTCCACTGTATTAGATCGACAGTCGAGAATTATCTCGAAGTGATCTTCAGATCAGATGTCTCGTGTCCACTTCGGGACTTCAGGAATTTGGGCAAGTGTTGGTGGTAAAAATCCCGAAGTAAATCTCTCAGAGTGACATAACTTTCTTATGTCACTTGTTGACACGGCATGAGCCAATTTCCTCTTGACAGTTGTAATCACTTGATTATGCCATCTGTACTTGCTGACGTGGTCTGCTGACTTGGTCTACCACATGTCCATGCTGACATGGTCTGGTGACGTAGATATCCCTAATCTAATGGTCATCGTATGTTCTCCAGATCCGATGGTCCTTATTCATTTCAGATTTCCGGCTCTGCGGGCTTTGGGTCTTTCAAATCTCAAACTGAAAAATCTTGAGGTGAGATTTTTTTAGAGCGTAACCTCCTTGCAATTTTATACCTGAACTAAATGTTGTTCATCAATCATGTTCTTATATAGATGGCTCTATCTATCCATGATGCTTCTTTTCTAGCTTATCATGTCCTTCCACTTAGATCAATCCGACGACTGGAAAAAATTTGGATGATCGAATTCTCAATTGTTTTCCCCCGCTTATCCTATCCTTCCATTGATTCAATCTGATCGTTGTTGGTCCTCTGGATCAGTGATCCAATGGCCACTGTCACTCTTCCTCCTGATATTTTGATCTCCTCATCTTCTGCAATCTCAAGGTTTGGTTCGCACCTGTTCTTGCCATTAATGGCAAGCACATTCTTCCTGTAATCATGACAACAATCTCCCCATTTGGCATTGATGGAAACCCTGAAAGTTTGCACTATTTTGCTTAGACCTGCAACTGTAGCATACAGACAACACCTTTTTCTCCCCCCTTTGACATCAATGTCAAAGAAAACAGAGAGTGACTCTGTACTCCCCCTGATCAGATATACTAGGATCACTCTCCCCTTGACCAGATAGACTATTTTAACTTGATAACAGGGTCACGCCCAACTTCTGGCGTAGATACTCAAACTGATCTTTTGTTAGTGGTTTAGTGAATATATCAAAAAATCTGATCTTTGGATGGAATATAATGCAAAGAAACAATAGTGTTGGTTACCTGTTCCATCAAGAAGTGATACTTGATGGGTATATGCTTGGTCTTGGAGTGAAATACAAGATTCTTGGACACACTAATGGCACTAGTATTATCACAATGAATTGGGATCGGTGCATTATAATTTACCTCCAAGTCTGCAAGTGTCTGAATCATCCACAATACTTGGGTACAACAAGTGGCAGCTGCAATGTATTCATCTTCTATAGTCGATAAGGAAATGGAACCTTCCTTCTTGCTCAACCATGCTACAAGAGAATATCCTAAGAAGAATGCACCTCCACTCGTGCTTTTCCTTTCATCCACGCAATTAGCCCAATCAACATCTGAATAGACTGATAGTTTCAAAATCTGATTCCTAGGATACCATAGGCCATAGTTCATTTTCCCTTTCAAGTATCTTAATATTATTTTGACAGCTAACAAATGACTATGTTTAGGTGCAGCCTGATATCTTCCTACCACTCCAACAACATGCATTATATATGGACGAGATACTATGATGTACAATAGGTTTCCTATCATAGACCTATATGAACTCTGATCAACATCAGGTGAGTCATCATCCTTGCTTAACTTGCATCCAATGACCATAGGTGTGCTCATGGGTGTAGAGTCTTCCATTTGAAACCTTTTCAACATTTCTCTTAGATATTTCTCCTGAGAAAGAAATATTCCTTCAGGCCTCTGAGTAATTTGCAAACCAAGAAAAAATGATAGTTCCCCTATCATAGAAATTTCAAATTCAAACTGCATGGCAGAAGAAAACCATTGTACCAATGAATCATTATTTCTTCCAAAGATGATGTCATCTACATAGACCAACACAATGAGAAACTCATTACCCTCTGTTTTGATATATATATTGTTGTCAACTGTTCCTCTCTTGAACCCTTTGTCTTGAAGATACTTATCTAGTCTGTAATACCAGGCACGAGGAGCTTGTTTCAACCCATATAAGGATTTCTTCATCTTGCAAACAAAGTCAGGGTTATCTGAGAGTTGGAAACCCTCTGGTTGTTCCATATAGACTTCTTCTTTTAGATCTCCATTTAGAAAAGCTGACTTGACATCCATTTGATAGACTTTAAACTGCTTATGACAAGCATAGGCAAGAAACATTCTAATAGCTTCTAATGTTGCGATGGGCACAAATGTTTCATCAAAATCTAGTCCTTCTATGTGAGCATATCCTTTGTAGACCAATATAGACTTATTTCTTACAATATTCCTTGCTCATTCATCTTATTTTTGTAGACCCATTTTGATCCCATTACATTTTTATTTGTTGGTCTAGGAACGAGTTTCCAAGTGTCATTCTTTTCAATTTGGTCTAGTTCCTCATTCATTGATTTTAACCAATTTATGTCTTTACTGGCTTCATTAAAGTTATTGGGTTCCACCATGGATATGAAGGATATATGTGATTTCTCGGTGTATTTGATTATCCTTCTCCTGGTTTGTACACCTTTTTCTTTCTCACCAATTAACTGACTTCCAGGATGATTCTTTTGAGTAATTCTGGAGGAAGGATTTGATGTTGATTTTTGTCCTAACTCTTCTTGTATGGGTGTCTCTTCTCCACCTAATTCATCATCTTCTTGTGACTCCAAGATTTTTTGTTCTTCATTTTCATTATTCTCATCATCTTTTTCATATGGCTTAGTGCTTATTCTCTATTGATATTTTATAGGAGCTTCTTCATCAATTCGAACATCAATACCTTTACCTCTGAGCTTTCCTAGAGCATCATTTCCAAAGGTCACACTCCCTAATTTATTTTCTTTGAGTGATAGGAACTTACCTTTGTCACATGCCATATGACTGGAGCATCCATTGTCAATATACCAGGGATCTTTTTTTCCTTGAGCTAACAACACTAATCCACACTTGTTATCTTCATTCTTCTTCCAAACCTTGATGTTTTCAGCTTTGTGATTTGAATCCGGCTTATAGTTCTTTAAGTGATAGTCTGCAACTTTATGTCCATAATTATGGTAGACGTAACATTCTGGTTCATTGAATAAATGATCATAACAATTGTTATTCTTAATCTACGTCTTTTTCCCCGCCATCACATGATTTGCAGTCTGTGGTTTTTTGTTACTTGGTTGTCTCATTCTTTGTTGTGGCAGGTATTTATTCCTTGGTTGTCTTGATTGCTCATGTCTAAATCTTAAAGAATAATTTACAGCTTTGTGGCCAAAGTTAGAATAGTAAAAACAATATCCATAGAAAAAATATTTGTACCTGGAAAATGGTTGTCTTCCTTGAGCAGGTCGATTTATTTCATGCTGATGATTTCCTTGAGCAGGGGGTGTATTATTTCTTTGTTCTACAGATTTAGTTTTGGTAGCTTTTCCTTCACTCCTCCTTGGCAGTTGATTCTCTTTCTTTGTTTCTGCAGGTTCGTTGTTGTCAATGGTTGTATATTTGACAAAGTTGATGGATTCTTTGTTTCTTGGATGACCACTACTTGATCCCTCTTCATAACCCAAACCAATTTTCAACTTCGAATTACTTTGTTGAGTCAGAATGGAGGATAATCCTTCTGAGGCTTTAATACTTGTTAGATTCTTATGATACAAGGCCTGAAATTTCTCTAGATCTTTTCTGATAGTCACTACTTTAGCTTCCAATTTTTCACCTTTTGTTTAGGCTTCCTTCAATTGTTGTTTGAGGATGTATTCAATCTTCTTAGATTCTTCTAACTTAACCTTCAACATATCAATTTCTTTAGATGGTTCCTTGCATGTTTTCTCATACCTGAGCAGTAACTGTTTTTCTTTTCTTTTCTTTTCTCTGAGTCTATCAATCTCTTCCATGGAACTAACAAGTTCTCCTTCAAGATCTACTACTGCTTCACAATAAGCGAACTCACTTTCTGTATCTTCAGTGTTTATATATTCTAAATCTATTAGCATGATATCATTTATTTTATCTTCAATATAAGAGTCATTGCTTTCATCATCTGAGGGATCATCATCATTGTTTACAAAAGGCTTCTCTTCTTAAAATTATTATCTTTATAGACCATCCTGTGTTTGTGCTTCTCTTCATTGTCATATGTCCGATCCTTTCTTTTGTGAGGACACTTATATGCAAAATGACCTATCTTACCATAGTTGAAACATTTGAAGGGAAGTTTACCTTTGTATTTTCCTGATCCTTTCTTCAGTCTTCTCACAAAATTTGCTTCAATCTCATATATATCAGAGTCTGTGTTTTTCTCTACTTTAAAATATGCCTCTCTTGTAGTGGATTTACCTTTGGTGATTCTCATTTCATAAGAAGTTATGGTTCCAAGAAGTTGATCTAGTGTCAATGTTTTGAGATCATCTATTTCCTCTATAGCAAAGACCTTTGAGTTAAATCTATTAAGAAGAGATCTTAATATTTTCTAGACTAGAAAAGATTCATCTATCGTTTCACCTAGGCCTTTCATAGTGTTGACAAGTTATTCTATACGTAAGAAGTACTTACTGATAGTTTCATCTTCATCCATCTTTAACTGCTCAAATTTCAGTCTGTGAGTGTGAAGTTTTGCATCTTTCACCTTTTCATTACCTTCATAACTATTTATCATCTTCACCTTTTCATTACCTTTTCATTACTTTCATAACTCGGCTTCAACAAGTCCAATGAGGATGTAATTCATTTATTTTGCATGAAAGATAAACTCTAGCTTATCATCTTTTGAGGCCAAGACTATAGGCTTCACATATCTCGTTTCAACGACATCCCAAACATCAACACCCAAGACATTAAATGTGTTATCATTCTTATTTTCCAGAAGGAAAATTTTGTTCCATCAAACAGAGGGGGTCTATTAGTTGAACTTCCATCATGACTAGTCATGTTCAAGATTATGTATCTACCTTTGATCAAAGGCACCGACTCTGATACCAATTGTTGGAAATATAACTGAGAGGAGGGGGGGGGGGTAAATCATTTATATATATAATCTTGAAACATTTCATGTTATTTTCTGATTCATTCTAGATTATTATGT
Organism: Picea engelmannii; assembly: GCA_009831015.1. Taxonomy (NCBI): domain Eukaryota; kingdom Viridiplantae; phylum Streptophyta; class Pinopsida; order Pinales; family Pinaceae; genus Picea; species Picea engelmannii. Next base: position 344,749 of record ML777053.1, on the reverse strand, counting down.
AATGTATTGTTGATAACTTAACATGCATAGATATATAATATTTGATCAATCCCACAGAATACACAGAGACATGGATTTTCATGACGAAACTCATAAGGGTGAAAACCTCTTCTTCTTAGGATGTCAATCAAGCTCCAACTTTCATGTACATCACAGTCTTTCAGCTCCAACTCAAATATGAGGCTACAACCTCTGATAGAAAGTTACAACTTGCAGAGAGAACCAACTCTCAGATTTCTCTAGCACCAACTAGATGGAAGCACCAACTCCCAGGTTTCTCTAGCACCCACTAGATGGAAGCACCAACTCCCAGAATATCTTTTAGCACCAACTAGAATTTAGAGGACTGCAATCCTCCCTAGCACCACCCTACCACCCTGATTGAATCTTACAAAACTTTACTTACTTTCTTTGTCTCTGATATGGTCTATTACAGCTCCATGTCTCCTTTGCCTTCTTCAACTTCTATGCTCTATTCCACTTCTGCATTGTTTTTCTTCTATTCCCCACTCTCTTTCCTTTCTGTGCTCAACACACTTTTTTTTGTTCATCTTCTCTTCTGTATTTTGTGTTCTGTGTTGCATCTGCATCCTCTTCACTATGCCACTGATATCCACTTCAGGTAGTACATTGTGTCTCCTCTACCCACATGCATCACACTTGACTGTAATGCCCATGTATTTCTATACATCATTAAGTTTCCTAAACATTTTATGAAAATAAACTGAAACAAAACTTCATAGCATGATATTGACTCTTATAACAACAACTTCAGTAACTTAGATTTATCAATAAATACTAAATTCAT